>RXPK01000059.1:1883811-2053583 GCA_004143645.1 Protaetia brevitarsis
TGGCGAGCGCTGGAGTAGTAGATTGGAAAGTAAAATGGCGGACAGAAATGAATGGAAAAACATAACGGAAGTGGGTAAATCAAAATACAATCTTTAAAGAACGAGTATTAATACACCCCTACAAGCAGATTTTAAAAATGCTTGAAGCTCCTAAGCTATTAAGCTAAGGATTAGATGCATGATGATGGTGGAAGATAGTGAAGTTTTTGACAGACACGAAAGATTTGCAAGAAACAAAGACGTAAAGCTAAAATGATTCTTGTGCTTTCTTATAAGGCAATCACTTTGTGTTATACTTACGACATGTCACTGACTATAAGCTCATTGAAATCACTGATTATGACATCGTGCAGAACATATTTCAAACCAAGACCATTCAGTGGTGCTTCGGCGTATGTCAATGGAAATATAGGTGGCACATTATAAAACACGTCACCTGATAACAAAAGTAATTATATCTAAAAAGGAGCTGCAACATATGGAACAAAAATCCTACAACAGTTATCGCAGCTAGCTCCAGCAAAGACACAAGGGTCTACAGGGCTAAGGCTATAGTTATTGCTTCAACATTATCAATTCTCAAGCTTCAAAGTATATTCACGTACGGATATATAAGGTATTTCACCAGCAAGAAATTCCCCTATAACTCGTAAATAGTAACAGATAGGAAAATGGTTTTATAAATTGTTGTACGATTATGATGTTTTAATGGGTAAGGTAAAATTATCGACATTTGTACAGTGTTTTACGTAACCTTGGGTACAGTCTTCAACTTTCTTTTTTTTGATAAAATACCCTCAGCGAAAGTCAAAAAAAAAGTATATCTTATTTCTTTAATAGAAAACCTGTATATGTTTACATTGTAGTTACACGCCAGTTACCTCCATTTCATATACAAAGAATATCCACCACACCTGCACACAATGCTTACCCTTAGTTAAGATAGGAATTACTTCATTTGCTTTCTCTGCCAAGCATTCACATAATTTCGGATCCGATAGTGAACATTGGGGAATGTAAGGCGCTAAAATTATGACCTAGTAGAATTAGTCATTTAGTTTAAATATTTATATTAAATGTATAAGGCAGGTAACTAAAACATCTAATTGTAAGTACAATTTACACAAAAAAAATCTTACGTAACTCTCTTCCTGTGCTACCAATCGAACCACGAGAAATTGCAAGAACAAGTAGCAGAATTACTTTTAACATTGTATTGGTTTCAAGAGCAATATCACAAATAGAGTCTGTAACCGTGGTATTTTTAATAAAAACAAAATATACTGACAAAATAATTTATTTTCATCTTATTTTCAATGTCTTTAGTTGTTTTCTCGTCTGGTGTAAAATAATCTTTTTATTTATTATTTATTCTGGTAATCTATGTAATTGAATAACTGTGTTATTAGGATTTCCATATTTGTTCACCTCATTTATATGTTTATCTGCATCACTTGCTAGTTTAGCAAAGACTTTATGTCTGTACGCATCATAAAAAAAACTCCTGAAGTATCGAGATGCGGCTTTAGCAATCTGTTTGTAATGGTTTAGCGAAGATTTTCTCGATCCCCCAGAGTGGGAGGGGGCACAACTTTGAAATCTTAAATGGGAACCCCCATTTTGTATTGCGGATTCGGATTCTACGCCATCAGGTATATAGTTTTTGTTTGAAACTTTTTTTTCGATTCGTAAGAGATCGCGCTGTAATCGCAAAAAAACATGATTGTGAATGTCTAGAAAAAATACACAAAAAAGAGAAAACAAGCAAACATGATTTTGTGTTTTTTTTTATTTTGCTTATCTGTCTTTAAAGACACTCTTTATTTATGAAAACTAAATTATTACAAATCATCCCAACCCCGTGCTTCACCTAAAAAAGGTACTACACGAGGCTGCTTATTCTAAGTACTATATGGGTTCCACAACAATTGATATGTTCATACTCTTACTAAATAATTTCCCCTATGATTCTTAATAACAAAAATATAATACAGTAGCCTCGCGACCATATGAATACTACTTTTGTGAAATTATGAAATATGTGAAATGTGATTAGTTCACATAATCGCGAGTCTACACTGTCTTAAGGACAGTGGTACTGTCTGTTTGATGAAGAATGGTCTCCATTGCAGCCGTCGGCGTCGAGGACATGGCTCCCCATTGGCTGTGATGCCCAAACAGGTAATCCTTTTGACTTTTCTAAACGCATGCATGCAAACTTATGGTAAGACCTTTATTAAGGAACCATCAAAAAAGAAGGCTGTAAAACTACTGCAGCTCAGTAGGAATCATATTTGCACGGTAACAGGTCTCTTAGAGGCGCTGATTGGGCAGCGACAGAAAATTGGATCAACCCTGGAGATACCAACTGCACACTGTGTAATGAGAGGCCAGGGAACGCTTACCACATTCTGTATGAATGCGAGGCTACGGATGCAAGAAGACATGAAAATGAGCCCAGAGGACTACTTGGATCAATTGGCCAGAGACCTGTATAGATTGGTGCAGGGTATTAGGATTCTGGATTGGCTGGTATAATTTAATGGGTAAACGAAATGGGAAACTAGACTACAATAAGTCTAGAGGTTGTAGTGTTTCCGGAAACTTCATGTCAGACGGTTGTCCCACAACAACAAAAAAATGTTTTTCTCTCTGATAGCTGTGGAACGTGCAGATAAATCAAGGTAAGCTGGCCTCCAGATTTTCTTAGTCCAAATTTTATGTAGTAGGTTGTCTATAATATTAACATTGCACCACTCCATTTTTCCAATTTGTTTCAGGATGTTAAGTGCCTTAATATTATTTGATTTTACATCGCAATCGAACATAATAATGAACAGAATGGCGAAAATTTTGCGTTTGCAAAAACGTAATTTTGAGCGGAATAAATCAAGGCTGGAGAGAAATACCACATTTTGTAAATGTTAATGTTAATTAAATTTAAGCACTATGGATTTTAACGTACAATCACTGCTCAGTGCTGAATAAAATATCCGATAACGAATAACTGAGGGTGCCTGAGATGTTATCGAATGCGTTGATATGCAACTCACGACACTGCAATTGTTAAACAACAACACGAAGAAATTCTGGGAAATAGTAAACGAAAATGTTTTTCCACAAGTCGCATTAGAACGCCCAGTTAAAGATAAAGACGCATCAATAGCATCAAACTAATTGTAAGTATGCAAAAATTAAAACAAAATGAGCTGTCATATCCACAAATATTCTTATTTGTTATTATATACCTTTGTCACTGTCAGCCTCTTTTTTATTTCTTTCTAATTCAGAATATCGCTTTCAGAATGGTCCCTTGTTCTTCACACTCTTTAAGGGACAAGTTATTCCTTCCATTGATTCAGTTTTTATAAATTTCAGCATGTTAGGAACTATCGTAAACGCTTAACTTAGAAGCATTAGCTGTCCCTACTCTTGAAGACATTAAGATAAGCAGCGGTGGGAGTGACAGACAGAATGGCAATTTCATCTAGTCTCCGTTTTACGTCAGTTTTTCAAGAATAGATTCAGTCAGCCCGAACACCGAATTCTGTGCAGAAATTACGAGTCGTGGTCCAAGCACAGAAGTTGGTGCAATGTGAATATGGCGACGTCTCCGTATTTTGAGAAAGAGCCGTACTCGAGGAACCAAATAGCCGCATGTGACTCATCAATCGCGGTTTGCCGGTCACTGCTAATTAGAGACTTCTTTTTTTGTTACTAATGAAATTAATATTTAATTTAAAACATCATTAGGTATCAAAATATTTGGGGAGGTAGTAATTTTCACATAATTCTCCAATGATGTGGGAAGATTTTATTTGTACAAATTAAAAATGGGAATTATTGTCCCATTTTTCTTTTTCCACTTAAATAAATATTGTTTGCTTTATAGTCAACATTTTATTTCTACACGATCACGCTGGTCCAATATGATGCTGAGCTTTAGCAGTTTACACACATTAACGGATGCGATGAAATAATAATTTTAAACTGAATCATTGCTATTTTCAACCATTGCCTTTAAATTACCTTTTTTTTTACTGGAATTTTGCTGCAATGGAATAGACTTTTACAATTGATTGTCATCGATCACAATTTCAGCAGTTGCGCTTGAATGTTTACCGAACTTTCTAGCGCATAATAATTACTTGTTACTAAAGTCTACACATTCAAGGGAGTTACCAATATTTGTGCGCGAAATAACTGTTCCTACCTAACTGTAAGTTAGGTTTGAGCGTTGGAGCATGCGGATATTAGTTATATTCAGATGAATGAAACCCTATTATGGAGACCTGTTTAAGTCATTCGATATTGAATCTACGGACGAATTAAACCGCCAAAATATGCTTAGCATTGATAACATAGTAGGATAAATAATTGATTAATTCACATTTTGACGAGTTTTATTAATGTACTGGATATACATTTTAATCGAAAAAGTCACTTATAAAGTTATAACATACCGAAAACACAAACGAAACAAATCCTTCCTCAATTCACCTGCTTTATGGTAGCAATAATTTTTTGAATCTGTTATTGTTGTCAAATGATGATTTGAAATTAAAAGTCCAGAGCACAACTGTAAGCAACCTATTAGATTTAAATTCTCAACGATAAAATTGCCTCGAAGGAAGGCCAAACATTATGCACAAAACTCTAATAATACCTGAAGCATTGCCCATAGCAGGATAGCAAATTTCAGTCTACATGTAAAAACTCCGTAGTATATAGTAATAAACTTTTTTCACAACATTTACTTAAGATCTTTATGCAATGACTGAGTTAATTTTTTAGACCGACATGTCCAGTCCAAGTTTTTGCTGTTATAAGTAATGCACTATCCTCAGCATAAATGAGCAAGCAAGGTACAAGTTAACAGATTACACAGATTAATGGTATAAATATTATTATAAGAGAGGACCTAGATTGGATTAGAATAGGTTTGGGGTGGCATATTTCTAAGAATGCTCTCTAATTTTACCCTCTTAATTAGGCTATACCTTTGAGAACGGCTTCTTCATTCAGCTACTAACTGTGGGGTTTTCCACGCCCAGTGCTAGAAACCTTGTTCTCGCCAGGCCTTCACATTGGCGCAGCACATGAACTGGTGTTTCCTCCTCCTCTTGGCAGAATCTGCAGGTTGCGTCATCTGCCAGGCCTATGTTGTACATATGCCTATTTAGTCTACAGTGACCAGTCAGCAGACGTAGTATGATTTTGACAGTCTTCTTGTCTGTATTCAGTAGATCTCTAGTAAATTCAGGCTCTGTTCCTTTAGCAACTCTTTCGCCTGTCTCTGTCCCGGTGATTTTTGCCACCACTCTCTGGACTGATTATATATATGGATATATAATCAGTCACAATTCATTGACAGACGATTAATTTCACGTATGATCTTAGCAGATAATTGAAAAACCATATGTGCTTCTCTTTGATAAGAGATTTTTTTCCTTCGCAAAAGTTTTAATAAAGCTTAAGCATTCGCATGTCATGTCCTTGAAAAAAAAACCGGTTATTCCAATTGATATTAAATATGTCCCGAGAGACCGTGTGACCGAAAGTAAGATCACATGGAAGTTGACTATCACAGGCTTTAAGATCAAGATGATTAAAGAAATAATCCATTATTATTATAAAGACTTTTGCTGGTGAACTAGGTATATATTTTAGTAAAACAGGTCAGTTAAAGAAAATTAAATATAGTTAATAGAAACATAAAGAGAAAAGAAAGGTTTCCTCAATGCACGTCTACGGCAAGAATAACTTATTAAATGGCACTGCTCGAATAATAGGCTGCAATAGGTATTGTGAGATGGCAGTGTGGTAATCATTAAAGCCTACTTTTGTTTGGTAAAGAAACTTCTCCCAGTTTTCATCAATATAAGCGTTAACATCGCCTGAGAACAAATAAGGGGATAAATAGGTAGTTTTAACACCGCGTGGAATATATACTCACACATCTCTGGGGACTGAAGATTTTCATAATAATAGTAAGCACGTTTACAAGTAAAATCTGATGTGGAATCAAAATAGTCCAAGTACACTTCATTGTGTTTCTTGTAAAACCGGAGACGGCCACTGAAATTTATTTTAAGACCAACTGAAAAAAGTGTTAGGATTCTTGGTATGTAACTTCGTACTTGAGTACGTAATACTCACTAACTGTTAAGTTATATCTACCGTGTCCATAAACTGGGATATCGAGTATTTTACCTTGCGCAATTGTATAATTTGGCGCTTGGGCGCAATGCTTATCCATGGTTCCCACAAAATTAAATTTACCGTTTTCCAAATCTATGCTGTGAAATATGAGTGACTAAGTAAGTGATTAGGACTAATAGACAAACACGGGATGCAAGAGATGACACACAAAGTATACTAGACATATGAAAGAAATAAAACAGTATTGAAAAGCAAAAACGTTAATCAACTAAACAAAATATAAACATATAAAACTCTAGTAAGACCAGTAGTAAATAACAGGAAAAGAAAAGAGCTGAAAACAATTAAGTGATATACAACATAACAAAGGTATATAAGAGCAGTGAAAAGAAGGAAGATGGAGAATGAAAATATTGTAAGATATATATGAAGTCAGTAAGACAGAGTATGGATGAATGTGTGATGAAGAGGAACGGAGATGACAGAAGAATAACACAATGGATTTCACTATGGCCTAAAAAACAAGGCAAACCAAAAAAGATCTGGATAAGTGTGCGAGATAGAAGGGAATAGGCGAGCGCTGGGAGTAGTAGATTGGAATGTAAAATGGCGGTACAGAAATGAATGGAAAAACATAACGGAAGTGGGTAAATCAAAATACAATCTTTAAAGAACGAGTATTAATACACCCCTACAAGCAGATTTTAAAAATGCTTGAAGCTCCTAAGCTATTAAGCTAAGGATTAGATGGATGATGATGGTGGAAGATAGCGAAGTTTTTAACAGGCACGAAAGATTTGCAAGAAACAAGGACATAAGGTTAAAACGATTCTCGTGCTTTCTTGTAAGGCAATCACTTTGTGTTATACTTACGACATGTCACTGACTACAAGCTCATTAAGATCACTGGTTATGACATCGTACAGAACATATTTCAAACCAAGACCATTCACTGCTGCTTCGGCGTATGTCAATGGAAATATAGGTGGCACATTATAAAACACGTCACCTGATAACAAAGGTAATTATATCTAAAAAGGAGCTGGAACGTATGGAACAAAAATCCTACAACAGTTATCGCAGCTAATTCCAGCACAAGACACAAGAGTATACAGGGCTAAGACTAGTTACTGCTTTAACATTATCAATTCTTAGCTTCAAAGTATATTCACGTACGGATATGGCGGGTATTTCACCAGTAGGGATTCCTCTATAACTTGTAAATAGTAACAAATAGGAAAATGGTTTTATAAATTGTTACAAATAGTAAGAAAAAAAAAAGAATTACAAAATTAGAAAAAAACTAACAAATAATTAAACAAAAGTTTATAAATGCTCCTAATAGCAAAGAAAAAAATTCTGCACATTATATAAACACTTCATTGTTAAGTGTCTTTTTATTTTAGATTTGAAAGTCCTCAGATTGCAATCTTTGAATTCTTTTGGAACGTTATTATAGATTTTAAGAACTTGTGTCACCACGCCTTTTGTGTTGTACTTTGAGGCACACGTAATGTTGCTTTATCACACTCGCGAGTATTGTAATTATGGCTTGATTCGTATTTGGCAAGTAGCTCACTGTAGTGTTTCTTTCCACAGCACGCCCATTCATAAATATATAGTCCCGGTAAGGTAAGTATATTATTCATTTTGAAAATTTCTTTGCCGGTCTCTCTCTTTTTCAGCAACACTTCGTAAACATGCTTTTTGAAGTCTAAATACTCGTTCTACGTCAACCGAGTTGCCCCAGAAGATTATTTTATAGCTTATTAGCCTGGACGCTACGTAAGCGTGATACGCTGCTAATGCTGCTTCTTTGTGGACCTCTGAAGATGTTGCCTTCAGTGCATAAACCATTCCAGATAAGTTTTTGGTGAGAATATTAACATGGTCTTTCCAGTTTAGGGTGCTGTCTATATGTGCTCCCTAGAATTTAACTGTGTCTGTAGATGTTAATTGTTTGTTGTCGTAATTAATTGTTATCGTTTCGTTATTTCTTAGAGCAAATTTCATTAAATTAGTTTTTTCAACGTTTAATGATAAATTATTCGTCTGGAACCAGGTATCCATTCTTGTAATAACGCTCACTATTTCATCACTGAGTTCACTGCTGTTTTGTTCTGAAATAATCACCGATGTATCATCTGTATACATATTTAGAAAATGGTTTGTTATGCCAGGTGAGCCACTTGTGTATAATATAAACAAAAAAGCTCCTAGTAATGAATCTTGTAGTACACCTCTATCAGTGTCCAGCCAATTTGATCGAACTATCTCACGCTGTAATAATAATAGATCCATCTTTATTCCATTATGCATTACAGCGTAGAATACGTCAATATATATATAGATACATAAAAAAAACACAAAAATAACAAATACACAAAATGTATCTCACGCTTTAGGTTTACTTCTACGCATTGTTTGCGGCCTGTTAAGTACGATCTCAGTAAGCTAAGCACTATTCCTCGGAATCCCATTACTTTTAGTTTACGCAGCGAGATGCCATGGTCAACACTGTCAAAAGCCTTATTTACATATATATCGCCCGGTGTGGTTGATCTCCCTTTAATATATGCATTTTGTAAATAGTTATTAAATTGCATAACTTCAGAAAAATGTATTAGTCTTTTAAAATTGCTTCTTCATTACTTTTACTATAATATACATTAAAGCAATTGGTGTCTATAGTTCTCAAATTTGTATTTTTCATTTTCTTTTTATAAATCGGTTTTTATTATGGCTAGTTTCAGATAACTAGGAAAATGCACTTCCAAACAGAGGTTAATCATTTTTGCTATCGGGATGCAGAGAATGTCTGCACAGTCCTTAATTAACTTTGTCTGGCAATGTATCAGGTCTCACTGCTGGAGTATCATTTAGCCCAACGATTATGTTATACACTTCGACAGGTTCGCATCATAGAGTACCATAGACCTTTTATTAGTATTGATGTTCTCAGTATAAGCTTGTTAGAGTGGTTGACTTAACTGACTCTCACGTTGAAGAGTTAAATTCTTCCATATCTGTCCTACTGTTTTGTTGTGATATTCGAAAGCTTATTGATACTGTTTGTTTGTTTTTTTTTGTTGTTACTTTATTCACCAGGGACCAGGTTGCTCTAATTTTGTTCTTGGATTGTATAATGTAATTAGTGTTGTAATTTTTTTTTTGTTTTTTGTATAGGAGAATGTCAATTGTAAACCTGTATATGTTTTCATCATAGTTACACACAAGTTACCTCCATTTCATATACAAAGAATATCCACCACATCTGCACACAATGCTTACCCTTAGTTAGGATAGGAATTACTTCATTTGCTTTCTCTACCAAACATTCACATAATTTCGGATCCGATAGTGAACATTGGGGAATGTAAAGCGCTAAAATCATGACATGTTAAATTAGTCAATTTAGTTTAAATTTTGTATTAATGTATATGTTAAGTCAGGTAACTAAAAACATCGAAGTACAATTTACACAAAAAAAATCTTACGTAACTCTCTCCCACTACTACCAATCGAACCACGAGAAATTGCAAGAACAAGTAGCAGGATTACTTTTAACATTGTATTGGTTTCAAGAGCAATATCACAAATAGAGTCTGTAACCGAGGTATTTTTAATGAAAACAAAATATACTGACAAAATAATTTATTTTTACCTTATTTTCAATGTCTTAGTTGTTTTCTCGTCTGGTGTAGAATAATTACTATTATTTATTATTTATTCTGGTAATCATATGTAATTGAATAAATGTTGTTATTAGGATTTTCATGATTTGTCCAATTCATTTACTTGTTTATCTGCATCACTTGCTAGTTTTGCAAACACTTGATGTCTGTACGCATCATAAAAAAAAATACTGAAGTATCGAGATGCGGCTTTAGCAATCTTGTTTGTAATGGTTTAGCGAAGTTTTAAGTCATGCAATCGTTAGTAATGAAATTATCCAGTTCCATGTTCTTTAATCAATGAAATTATATATAATATCTTCCTGCGCTTTCCCCTTCCAACACTTTCTTGTATTTTACTTTTTGGCGTTGTAAGTACATGGGCATTCAGGATAATAATAAAAAAATTGCCGAAAAAACAGATGTTATTATATTAAACATATCGTCAAATTTTGATAAAAAATATCTAAATGACGTCAAGTTTTGACGTGTGACCAATTATTAATGTCTTTCAATAGTTTTTTAAGATGAAGGAGTTCCTGATGGAAGACTAACTGTAAGCATTAGGAATTGTGGAACAGAATGTATTAATTTGGAAGATATCATGTATTCTGTTTTGACTTTTATTATCTAATGTAGCTGTAACAACTTGTTATCAAAAATATTTAAAATGTCACGAAAATGTTCAAGTGACGATGGTAATAAAGGATTGTCAGTCAATGCAGGTGTTGGATTTGTCTATAGTCATAACGATACCAATATTATATAATATAAACAGAGGTGGCTGCGAAAAGTTTCTTAACTGGAAGGCCTACGATCATGTAGCATTAATCGTTCTGATATCCGTTCTGGTAGGGATTTTATTTTCCTATTTTCCTTGCTAAATAGCTAGTAATCCAGACAGACGCACCTTTACCAAATTTCAATCTTTTTGAACTCTTTTTTATGGATATTCCCCCTTATGCTGTATCATTTACTTATAATTAATGTAAAACGTTCAAAATAACTAACGTATAACCAAATACAATATAAATATATAGTATTATATTTGACCATATGTATACTAGTATTATATTTGGTATAACATACAAGCGTCATCATAACAGTTGCAATGAATTTTTGTATGTTGTATCCACTATACGTTATCCCACATGTTAAAATTAAAACGTTTTAGAGGAAAAAAGTATAGAGATGGGAAAACGTCTAACAAGCGGAGACAGCTTTATGCGTGATTCTGTCAATTAGAAAAAGTTTGTTCGCGTCGCATGAACTATTTGTAGAATAAGTTTGTTCGCGTCGCATGAACTATTTGCACCATTATGCACTTTTGCACACAAAAGTTCTAAAAAGTGCATAATAGTGCATACTTAAGAAGTTTGTTCGCGTCGCATGAACTATGTATTTGCACAATAAGTTTGTTCGCGTCGCACGAACTACTTGCACCATTATACACTTTTGCACACAAAAGTTCTAAAAAGTGCATAATAGTGCAAACTTAAGAAGTTTGTTCGCATCGCATGAACTATTTGCACCATTATACACTTTTGCACACAAAAGTTCTAAAAAGTGCATTATAGTGCAATAGTTCATGCGACGCGAACAAACTTAGAGAATAATTGTGGTGCAACGTAACGGTTAGTGTGGTATGGTGTTGTGTCGTTAACAATGACATTTTGAAGAAAATGTTTATACAAATTCATTTGAGAAGCGAACATAAAGATTAAAATATTAAAAGAAGATTAAATTCCACTTTATAACTTGTAAATATTGATTATTTCACGCCAAAAGTATCCAAACCAGCGCCATCTACAGAATCAAACTTCAGTTACCCAAGGAATAAAGAAAATATAAAAATGTCAAAACTAAAGAAACCCGAAATATTTGTCGTAATGAAACGCTGTCAAGGATATTATTAATAAATTAATCACAAGAGAAAGTTCTAATTCCTGCCAATTCAGTATGATAAATTAACGTTACTTTTAACACCAACAGTCACATAGAAGATGTGTGTTAGGTTATGTTGAATGTATGGCCGGTGCTGTGAAGTAAAACCGGGTTAAAATTAATAAGTGAAGTGTTTTTCTTTATTATCATCTTCCGAGGCAACACAAAGAGAGACAGAGTTCGAACGAGGTAGTAAGAACAGATTAAAACAGATCTAAAGCAGTAAGAGAAACAACTAACGTGGTTTGGAATTCGACTGGAGGACCAGAAATAAACATAGCCACAAACACACTTTATTTATGAGAAACTAAATTATTACAAATCATCCTAACCCCGTGCTCTCTACTGAAAAGGTACTACACGAGGCTACCTATTCTAAGTACTATATGGGTTCCATAACAATTGAAATGATCCTATTCTAACTAAATAACTTCCCTATGATTTTTAATAACAAAATATAATACAGTAGCCTCGCGACCATACGAATATTAGTTTTGAGAAATGATAAAAAAATGTGAAATGTGATTAGTTCACATAATCGCGAGTCTACTGTAAATCAGTCAGCTATCAGTTGTTATTAAATGCGCCAATGGAACGACTTTCGTTATCTCCCAGCATTCGCCAAGGACACTGATTATATATAATATACTTATATAAAATCAATGGCCACGGAGTAAGGGAAAACCATACACAGAGGAAGAGAATAAGAGGGAGATCATGTTAAAGTTAAAATGGTGTAAAGTGCTACCAAGGAACAGGAAACATTGAGCAAATTTGTATATTAGTGAAAGTATTAAACACCTTACATCTTGGGGTATATACATCACCTACCTTTTAAATGCTAGTATCCCTACATAGTCAAAATTAAATAATAAAAAACACACACTTCTGGTAACCACTGTGTGCGTAAAAATATTTAAATCCTTAACCAATATACTTTCAAAATATAGTATTTCCATGTTTCAACAGATATTCTGTGTTTGTCTTTATTGCTGTATGAATGGTTCGATTTGTTATGTGAGCACCGTATTCTAGCAATCTACCTATAAAAAATTTTATGAAAATGTTAAGAAGTAGTTCAAAGGATTTTGCAAGTCCAATCCAGGTCTATTTCAATTACAGAATTATTCCTACAAAAACACAAATAATCTTTTTATGCAATGTACCTTTCGATTGCCTATTTCACAGTTAGTGTTATCATTAACAGTTAAATTGCTGTATAAACCAACAGCCAACAATTCTTGAATCATCACTCATTTTCAAAATCAACTTGCTTCATTAACAATTCACTTAAACTTTAACCTCACTTTTGTTCATAACATTGCTGTTATTCGTATAACTGCAAGGGATCGTATGGCGTTATTTTATTCCACATAACGTACTGTAAATAACATGCATGTTATTTTATAACGTACACTTATCGGTTACAGCATACCACTTTAGGCTGAAATATTTTCTGATAACGTACACGTTATTAATAACGTAAATGATAAAGGGGATTATCTTGTTAGTTGTTTAAAAGCTAATTATAGACCAATGAACAAATCAAGAACAATCAATATCAGTTTAAAAATTCTTTTACATTTTAAATTGCCGTTTCACAATTATTGCCTTCAAACCCAACTTTTAATGGATTATGGCTATTGTAGAAATGGTTAGTCGCTTTTTCACTTGCTTGTGCAATTGTCATTTGTTGATTTGTGATCATATCCCACACATGCTCGATCGGGTTTAAATCCGGTGGGCGAGTAAGACAGGCGAGAATTACTACTTCCTCCTCATGTATGAAGTTCTGACAGATGTGGGCGATATGATTATCAGCGACTTTTTACATGGAGCCAGTTGTCTTAACAAGATTTCAGCTTTACATTCACTCGTGTTATTTTTTCGGCACGTAGTTTATTAAATAATGCGGCATTAGAACATAATTGAGCCAAAAGCTTATTTTTGTTAATACATAGATTTATTTTATAAAGCGGTTTCAATAAAACCTAAGCATGTTCATGCTTCTCAGGTATTCCCGGTGAATCAAATCTCCTCTTTAATGATATAGAAAACAATTCTGTTAAATTAATTGGGGCGAAGCTAAAACCCCACGGCATTGATAACACAGGCTCTAAGATTAAGATGATTAGTTGGATATAAGTGAATAATACAGAATTACTATCATGAGAGAATGCTCATCTTGGCTAGAAGAGCCCATGGAAAAATATGCGAATTAAGACCAAATACAATGTAGTGGATATACCTCACTGCGTTAACACCCATGATTACTATGATTACTAGAAAAAAGATGGGATTCGCTCCTGGCAAGTATTGTGTATAGTGTGTGTAAACGAGCGCTCTCAATTAAACTCAAATAACTGGGAGATTTGAGCAGTTAATTTACAGGAAAAAATACATAGTGTGGAATCGGAACAGAGAAGTGTAACTACTAGAAATAACGAGGTAGGATAAACTATTAATATTATATAGCATTAAAACACAATAAAACGTGCAAAGGGAAGCGTCACTGATAAAGGTTTTTGGCCTCCGACGGGACAGCTGGGGCCAGACTTTTTGCGCGGTGACGCCGGCTATCGACAACGAAGACAACAGGGCCGTATTAGGGCTAAGAGAAGGTTGTCCACTGTAGAGTGGATCAAGATAAACATGGACGATAAACGTGGGGAGGATAAATTAGATCTGATAATAAATATGATGATGGAAATGAGAGATGAGTTGAAAGAATACAAAGAGGGATTAAAATGTTAAAAACGGAAAATGAGGAACTTAAAAATAAATACGAATCAACATCTAAGGAGAATATAGAAATAAGAAGAGAATTGGCGAACTTGAGAAATAGCGTAGTGAACTTGGAGCGAGAAAAAAGAAAAATGAATGTAGTAGTAATAGGAAAAAAAATGGATGCTAACAAATCACAAAACGAACTTAAAAACAAAATGAATGATTTCATAACGGAAAAGCTAGAAGTACAGATAATATCAAAACAATTCAGAATCTAGGAGACAAAACATACTTGATAGAGCTGGCCAACTTGCACGACAAAGAACAAATTTTAAGGAACAAACACACAAACTTAGAAAACTCAAGGAACGCGTCTACATTAATAATGACCTGCCAAAAGAAGACAGAGAGGCGCAAAAACAGTTGAGAGTAAAGTTGCAGGAAGCAAGAAGACAGGGGAAAAAAGGCTAGAATTGAAAAGGGCAAAATTCAAATAGAAAACGAAGCATGGAAATGGAACGCACGCATAAATCAACTAGAACTGTCAAAAAACTAGAGGATTTTTATAGGGCTGCTAAATTAGATGACGACCGGACAATGGACAAGGAAAATGATATACTGGAACAAACTAAAATAAACAAGAGGCAGAATTTATGGAAAATAGGAACATGGAATGTCAGAAGCTTGACAGGAAAGGAAGAGGAATTAGTAGAGGAATTGGAAAAGGTAAATGCAGATATAGTGGGGATTACCGAAACGAAAAAGAAAGGTAAAGGAGAAATACTTTTAAATGGAGGCCATCTACTAATATACTGTGGAGTAGAAGTAGGAAGTCGTGCGAGAGAAGGGGTGGGATGTTTCATAAAGAAAGAAAACGTGAAATACATACGAAAATGGACTGGGGTGTCAGAGAGGATATTGATAATAGAAATGGAAATAGAGGAAAAAATAAAAACAACAATTGTAACTGTATATGGACCAAATGAGGACGAAAAAGCCAGTATAAAAGATGAATTTTGGGACCAATTAACGGAAACGATTGAAGAAAGCGAGGGCAGATTGTTAATACTAGGAGATTTAAACGGGAGAGTTGGAAGAAAAGACGATGAAACAGGAAACACAATAGGGAAATACGGAGAAAATATAAGAAATAATAACGGCCGTAGATTAATAGACTTTTGTATTTTGAACAATCTGGTGGTGACAAATACCTTTTACGAACACAAAGACGCACATAAATATACCAGAGAAATAATAAATAGAAAAGAAAGATCAATAATAGATTACGTTATTGTTAATAAGAATTATAGAAGAGAAATCAAAGATACAAGAGTAAGAAGAGGATCCGAAATATATTCCGATCACTACCTGGTACTAACAAAAATAGGAATAAAAAACAAGAAACACAGAAGATGCTAAAACTAAAAGGAAAAATAAAAGTAATGTAAGAAATGAAGTAATTAGAACATACAAATTAAGAGAAGAAGAGATAGCCAAAGTATACAAAGAGAAAATAGAGACAGAAATGAATAAAATTAGAAATAGCATAAACAACAAGCCGGTAGAGGACATGTGGAGAGTAATTAAAGATGCTATAATAAAAACAGCAAAAGAATCGTGCGGGTGTAGCAGAAAAGATACAGCCAAAAAACAAACAAGGTGGTGGAACAACGAAATTAAAAACGAAGTAAAAGTGAAAAAACAAAAATGGAAAATGTATCTTAGTGAAAGGAATAACGAAAATTATAACAAGTACAAAGAACAAAGAGCAAAAGTGAAACAGATGGTGAGAAGAGAGAAACAGCAATCCTGGGAAGAATTTGGAAAAAAAATGGAATGCGACAGTAAGGGTAACCAAAAGTTATTCTACGGAATACTGAAAACGCTAAGGAAAGGCAAAGAAAACTCAAATATTCGTATAAAAGCAGTAAACGGTAAGATTTTAGAGGAAGAGGATGACATAATGCAGAGATGGAAGGAGTATTTTGCAGAAATGCTTAATACAGAACAACAAAATACGCCAGAAAACCGAGAAGAAAACGAGGCGCCTATAAACAACAACGAGCCATCAGAACATGATGCCATTACGCAACAAGAAATAATTGAAGCCATTAAAGTGTTGAAAAGAGGTAAAGCTGCAGGACACGATGGGATAACAACAGAAATGGTAAAAAACTTGGATAAGAATGGGATAGAAATTTTAGAAAAGTTATTTAATGTGATTTGGAAGGAACACAAAATACCCAAAGATTGGGAAATAGGCGTAATATTGCCTCTACACAAAAAAGGAGACAACAGAGAATGCAGGAACTACAGAGGAATAACCTTGCTTAGTATCATGCTAAAAGTATACGAGCGAATACTAGAGAAACGGTTAAAAATACAAATTGAACACCAACTAGAAGAACAACAGAGGCGATTCCGGAAAGGAAGGGTGTTCAAGACCATATATTCACGTTGAAACAACTGATTGAAAAGAGCATGAATAATACAATTTACGTAGCTTTTATAGATATGGAGAAAGCCTTTGATAGTATTAAAAGAGAAGAAGTATGGGAGAGTCTTAGAAGAAGAGGAGTAAATGAAGAACTGAGAAAAGCCATAGCGACCATATATCAAAAAACCAGAAATTACGTAAGAACGGGAAACATGAAGTCAGCGAATTTATTACGAAAGAAGGATTAAGGCAGGGAGGAGTACTAAGTCCGGTACTTTTCAATGTAATACTTGATGATGTACTTAAGGAAATTAAAGTACTTACTAAAAAACTCCAAGTAGGGTACAGGAACATGCAGCCAGTGGAATTAGCAGAGAGTGCATTTGCTGACGACGTAATAATATATGCAAAGAACGAGAAAGACTTGCAAATAAACTTAAACCATTGGAATGCAGCGCTGAAGAAGAGAAATTTGAAAATAAACATCGAAAAGACGAAAGTGATGGCATTAGGTAAAAACGATCCAAAAGTAAAAATAGAAATAGATGGAAGAGATATAGAACAAATAGACACATTCAGATATTAGGAGTAAACATACACAAAGATGGGAAAGAAGACAAGGAAATAAACACTGAGAATAGAGAACACAACGAAGTTATACTATACACTAAACAGGCATTTATAAGAAACAAGAAAATATCATAAGACAAAAATAATTGTTTATAATACAGTGTTTAAGCCAATTTGTGACATATGGAAGTGAAGCTGGGTACTGAATAACCGAACGAGGAGCAGAATACAGGCTATTGAAATGAAGTATCTGAGAGCGGTGAAAGGAGTCACTCGAAGAGACAGGATAAGGAACGAGTTGATAAGGCAGGAATTGGGTGTAGAGCCTATCCTGGAGACTATTAGGAAACACCAGTTGAGGTGGTTTGGACACGTGGTACGTATGGAGGAAGAGCGACAGACAAAGAGGGTATGGCTAGCGAAGACAGCACGGAAGAGATCACGAGGAAGACCACGGAAGTCATGGGACAGTGTCATAGCTGAGAGTTTGAAGAAACAAGGAGTAGAATGGAATGAAGGGATACGGATGGCAAGGAATAAAAAAGTTTGGGCAACATTTGTTTATGGTTGATGTATCGAAACTGAATTTAGTATCTTAACACCCCATGGGTAAATAAGATTATTGATTATATATATATATATATACTCATTCGCACTTGTATTTTCTCCGACATTTTATTTTTTGGGTCCGCTTCGAAATGAGAAATTTTTCCAGTTTGTGTCACGACACTTGATATATGGATTGAAAACAGCACTCTATCAACAAATTAAAATGCAGCAAACAATTGTCAATTTCTTAGCCGGTTTAATTATTATCCACATCAACTTACAACATTTATAATACTAACAAACATGAATCCGCTGAAGTAAAACCTAACACGTAGCATATAATAATTAATAATAATAATAATAATAATAATAATAACCTTTATTGCCCAACAGGTGAAACACCCAATAACAGGAAAAATTACAATCACAAATAATGGGTATACTAAAAAAAAGAAAGAAATTAAACTGAAAAATGCAGACCAACATAGCAATATGCTATTAAATGAATGAAAATTAAGCACCCTACATATAATATAAATGCAATTAAAATAAATAATGAACAGTTTTGCAAATTTGGGTTTAACCCTGAAAGAAAAGATCCTCAAATAATTTATTTGCAGTGTTACACATGACACTAATGACCGACGAAGCAGGTTCTTTCGCGCTGTGGATAGACGAAAAGAGTTTTCATAACGTGAACTTAGTCTAGGTACGTGGAAACATATTTTTGATAAAAGATATTCGCAGTCCATCTTGTTGTTCACTAATTTCCACAAAAAACAGCGCACTGACGATCACGTCGTTCCGTAAGGGACGGCATGTTGTGACGTCATCATATAATAATGAAATTTGAAACATATTTTTTTTAACATGGAAAGGCTTAGCGGGGTAGAAGGATGATTTTTTTTTTAATGTTATTTTGTTTCTTTTGTTTATATACCGGGAGAGAAGGTGCAATAAAAAAGTTTCAAACCATTTTTTTTTAAAATTGGATAGGATGAGCGGGGGAGGATGATGTTTCTTTAACGACAATCTTTTTCCTTCTTTTTTAAACATCAGGAGAGAGGACACGATAAAAATGTTTCGAATCATAAATTTTTTAACATTGGAAAGGGTGAGAGAGGGAGGATCATATTATTTTTAATACCAATCTTGTTCCTTTTTTTTTTAAACATCGGGAGAGGACGCTTTGAAAATTTTGAAATAATTTTTTTTTAACATTGGAGGGGATGCGAAGGAGATGGGAGCGTACTTTTTGAAAAATTTTTTGCTTTTTTTTTGAAACATCGACGGAAAGGATGCAATAACAGTATTTGAAATCATATTTTTTTAACATTGGTAGGGGTGAGAGGGAGGTTTTCTTAATCATATTTTTTTTTAAAACATCGGGGGAGAGGGCGCCTCAAAAATGTTTTAAATCATATTTTCTTAACATGGAAAGGAGTGAGAGCTAAAACAAATCATCCCCCTTCCCTCTCACCTCTTCCAATATTAAAAAAAAAATTTAAAACATTTTAATGCATCCTATTTGTCGATGTCAAAAAAAATATTATTGAAAAAAAATCTTCCCCCTCCCACCTATTCCGATGTTAAAAAAGAAGTATGATTTGAAACATTTTCACATCCTCTCTGCCATTGTTTAAAAGAAAGAAAAAAAATTATCCTTCAAAAAACATCCCGAGCTAACACCTTCTATTGTTAAAAAAAAATATGGTTTGAAACATTTTGCCGATGTTTAATAATAAAAAAAGAATCATTTAAAAAATCATGCCCCTCTCCCTCCAACCCGTTTCAATGTTGAAAAAAAAAATGATTTGAAACATTTTAATGCGTCCTCTCTCCCGATGTTAAAGAAAAGGGAAAATAAATATCATTTAAAAAATATTATCCCCCTCACCTCTCACCCCTTCCAATTGTTACGTTGCGGTGTGCGGGCCTGCGGACGCAGTACACTGTTTCACCTGCGGTAACCTGGTAAAATTAGCGGTAAACACGCAAAGGACGTACTGATGGGGTCGCGACAGTAATGTTGTGAATAAAAGGCTCGAAGAATTGTAACAGTAACGCTTTATTATTAATCAGTTAAATAAAATTAGGCAGTAAAAGAAAAAAGAAAAAACTTTAATGTTGACACGTGGTTTGACACCCAGATCGCAATTGTTTATTTAAACTTTAACTAGGTAAATTGTGTATAGCGGTTATTAACAGAGAACAAAGAGTTACTGGCAATTACGAGTTATGCGTTATATACAAAGCACGAGGTGAGCGATTAGTAAAGAAAAGTGTAAAAAAGAAAACCAAACGATGAGTAAAGAAAATGGTAAATTGGGTAAATTATAACTAAAATACGTAGAAATACTTAGCGGTAGCTTGAAGGCAAGAGGCTTCGAAGCTTGTATGTGTTGAATGGGAGCACGTGTTCTTTGTGTTTTTCGAATCACAACGGGTCGTAGTGACTGACTGTTCGTTGGATCGGAAAGTAACAGAAAGAGAGCCTGAGCATAATGCGTGAAGCGCTTATAAAGCCTCGCTAGGTAGGTAACAGAGGGATGTACCAATAGCGACGCTGAATGATGCACAAAGGGTCGTAAAACTGCGGTACGGTGCGTCTTGGGGTTTTGGCGCGTAAACTAAATGAATGAATTTAAAATTTGAATCTGAGTGACGTAAAGATATCGCATCTGTAACTGCCAGAACTACAGTAAGAAAAATGAAATTAAAATTGCCTTCAAATTAACATTTATACCGCTGATGTTGTCTATGTTTCCGAATATGTCATTTCGATTAATGCAATGTGTAACACAATGTTAAAAAAAAATATGATTTCAAATGTCTTTAATGCGCCCTCGCTCCCGATGTTAAAAAAAATAGAGAAACCATATGTTCAACTCAAATCCAACTGGTGTCAAAACGTCCTCGCGTCGAAACGTCCCATTCCGTGTCTCACTTAGGTGTCAGGTTTACTTTTTCCCCTGTTGTACATGTTCTTACCGCTACTGTTTACTTTGTCGCCTTTACACTTGCAGCTGCCTCTCGTTATAAACTCCATACAATCGCGTTTCAAAATTTAATAAGTCCCTATAATCGTTCAAATGCATATCTTTTCAAATTTAATTATTAAACACTCTGTTTTTAGCCAGGAATTATATTTTTATTTAAAAAAAATAATTTAAAATATTAAACATTATTTTATTTTTTATTTAAAATTAAATAAATAATGTATGTATTGCTTAATAAGCCTTTCCATTGTTATTTGAGTCGTAAATTGCGAAATTCCTCTTGCATGCATATTGTATATATAGGTACCAAAATTTTCCTGCTTAAATTAAGCATTAGAAGAAGTTAGTTGTGCATTACATTGCAATAATGTAAGTAGTCGCTTAGCGTTTGTCTCGTGGAAGCGATGTGAAAGATTTACTTTATGCACAACGCACCATTCACGCAGATGGGGAATCAAATATACTGCTTGAAGCCGTATGATACGAATGATCTATCGCGAATGACGGTGAAGGCATCGTCACCTACACTATACATTCACGCCGTGAAGGCAACCTTGAGAATAGGCTTCCTACATTCGTTAGCTTGACATTGCAACATTCACGCACAGCTATACATGTGAATGAAAGCTACGTTCATCACAACACTACTTCATAGGTTTAACTGCAAGCTTCTAATGAAAGACATCTGGCAGGCACTTTTGCATGTTTTGTAGACCGGCTCGCCTAGGAGGATATATTCCATATAATTTACACGATATAAATCTTAAGAATCTGTACTGAATCCATTCCAAAATTTGGATATGCATAACGTAAATGAAAAACCATATTATACCGGCGTATTCTAGTTTTGACATTACAAAGGTAAAGTATAAGTAGTGTTCTTATGAGAGCGATATCAGTAAATTCCTTGGAATTTCTCATTACAAAGCCTAAAGCTTTTGATGTGGACTTGCATACATCTCCAATGTGTAGCACAAAAGACAAAAAAGAATCAAAAACTACACGAAGCTCACATATTGTAGTTTTTGCCACCAAAGAAATATCGTTTATCATGTAAGTATGTATATTGTAACTAGTCCTTTTTGTAAAAATAACTTCAATGCATTTACTACTGTTTAGACTGAGTTTTTTGGTTTCACACTATCTGGATATTATATTAAGATTCCGTTACAACAGTGCGGCATCGTCAGGGTCCCCAACTGTTGAGTAAATTTTCAGGTCGACAGCGTACGCCAGGGCTGAACAATCCAATAAGCATAATAGATCATCGATATATAATAAGAATAACAACGGGCCCAAATTAGATCCTTGTGGCACTCCAAATGTTATTTTATTTTTAGAAGAATAATAAACGTACAGAGATCTATTTGTTGGATAGGTGGCTATGAGCTTTGAGAAAGGTGAAAATCCAAACCTACTCAGCTTTGATAAAAGGATAGGATGGCAAATTGTATCAAAAATCGGTGTAAATTACATCAACTTATCTTTACGGTTATCACGATGCTCAGAAATATACCTACTGCGTCACGGTCGCTAAGTTAGTAACTGTCGAATTTCCACTTATGAATCCAGAAGTTGCACGGGAGATAGATATACTCGAACACTGTTATATACCCAATCAAACAGTAACTGCTCATAAATCTTAGCGAAGTTGGTAATCCACGTGTGACGATGTTAATTACGTGGCAATTAACAGTAGTTTAAATCATATGTATGTAGAACTAACAAGGTTAATGATTCGCATTGTGAATGTGGTGGGCGTAGATACAGAGATTTTGGATTTCTTATGGAAAGCGTCATAGCAAAATAACATAAACCTACAGTAATCATATCAAAAATGTAACTCGATCTTTTACGGCTTCAAAATCCAAAAAAACTTTAGTATAACAATGAAATACCATTTTTAAACGTTCTGTAAACCTGCAATAACATCAACCTTGTTACTGCTCACAAATAATTTGTAAACAGCGATTTGTAGATGGTTTCATACTGTGTAAAAGACAAATAAAATGAAAGAGTTTCCCTACAACGATTATCTTTATTACCACCTTATTCTACGTCTGATTTGCTACTAAATCCAAGTTAATGGCCAAATTGGAAATTTTATGTCATTTTCCTTAAATAGTGACCTGAAGGAATACAACAGAATACCGGGAGTGGAAATAAACCGAGGCACTTTACAAACGACGCTCCAAGCCATCGTAAAACAATATCACTGAGTCGACCGTCAAGACGTGTAGGAGCAACCGGAAGTTATTGGAAATTTCAATTATTACAGTGGCTGCAACATATTGTCTGTACCGGCGATGAGTTCCTGCCAGACTGAAGCGAACGGAGGGGCGATAGGAAGGGTTAAGTACACATATTCGAGGCGAGCTCGTAAAACGAAAATTTAGAACCGCCGTTTTCAATAAAAACGAAAAGAGATTTCTCCTTATACAGGAATGAAAATGAAATAAAACTGACTCATAATTATGTGTTAGGAATCTGCCTGAATCTCGATCATCGTTCGCTGAAGTTTGATGTATGTACGTATATACGGATTTATGCAGCTCTATGGAAAGTATTGGTTTAATTTAGGTTAGTTAATTATGATACTTTTTCATTAAGTATCAGGCAAGTCAGACAAGTAGAAGCGAATAGCATCAATACTCGAATGTAAGGCATACAAACTTCAGATATAAAGTACAACACAACATTATTAAGCTAACAGTTTTGTCTGAAACATATTAAGTCATCGTGAACTTCATCGAGAACATCCAGAAAGGGGTTTTGCACTAATGTGCTTTTACGTTCCGTGAACTATGTAACTTTGAATTTCAGATTCAAACGCTAAAAGTTGTTAATAACTTATCCCTAGATGATTATCGACGACTTTAACTTCTGATTCTTCACTCTTAGAACAAATATGTTCAAGTCGACGACGAAGTTTTAGAGATTTACTTTACAGTATTAGTTTTAAAACTTTAATGTGAAGGGTTGGATACTTAAAGTGAGGAGTGTGAGATCATTCTAAGAGGTTTTAATGAATTTTCAAAAAAATAGTTTTCAATTTTCATCTTCGAAATGTTCCACGGAAGGGCTTTTTCAGGTTTTTTAGGAAATAAGGAAAAACAATCACTAGAAGCCAAATCAGGACTGGAGGGTGGTTGCTGAAAGTTTTCAAGATGCCATAGCAGATACGACAATGCGATCTTTGTAAACAAGCAAATATCTTGGGGTAAGAGAACACTTTTTGCTAACTTCCACTACGCTTTCTCTTTCATGGCCCTTCGTTACAATGTTTGTGTAGTGCTCCCTTAATGATTTCGAGCTTAAGTATGTAGCTCACAAACACAATTTCTTGAAATTCAAAAAAAATTGTCGCCAATCTTTTTTTCAGCCAATCGTTGGACTCTGAATTTCTTGACATGACACTTCTTTGATATTGTCTTTGATTCAGGACCATAAAATGAGCCCATGTTTCACACACAGTCACAATCCTGCCAATAGCATCTGTATGATTACCCGCACAAAGTTTTAAAAAATGTTTGCAACTGTCGACATATTTTTTGATGAGGCGTGAGTTGCAACGCTCACTGAGCTTCGACATTCCAAGATGTTCATGAAGAATTCTGAAGGCAGTTGTTTTTCATTCATTAGAATTTCGTGGGTCGCCACATCACTTAATCTTCCATGAGGTGTATCATTTTCTAAGAATTCTCGGCCTGATTTAAATCGTGAGCGCTTACAACACAGTTTTACCAGGGCAGGTGTCTCTACACTTTTCTCTTGTTTAGCGAGAAAGCTGCGCAAAACTCAATATTATTATAAAGCCTAGATACTCCGTGAATACTCCATATGAACTCTTCTATTATAGGTCATTACCTTTAAGGAACGACCTTATCCCAAATACTTCAGCTTTTGCTGTAATTTTTCTGAGAACAGTACTGATTTGATGCCTTCCTAGTGAAACACCTCATGAAAACTAGTAACTGAGACCATAAACTAATATTGGTGGGTTCATCCAGCTAGAACAGAAGGACAGACGGTTCCTTCATTCCATATGAAATTTGTTCCATCAAATTCATATCTGAAGTGCGGACAAGGAGGTTTTAGTGCGTATTTTGGTAGCATTAACTTTTCGAAGTGTCGGCTTTAATAAAAAGCATTTCTAGGGGAATTGCATGGGACGCCTGCATAGCCATTTAGTTTTTTTATTAAAGCATCTCAGTAAAATCAAACCGTAATTTCAAGGCAGCATCATAACGATGAAATCCATTGTTTCATCGTCATGAATGATTTTTAATAATAAATGTTTGTTTAACAATAAGTCACGTTTCATTAGATCCAACCATAAGGACAGCTTTTTGAAGTAACACTCAGAAGCCATTTTAAATAGAATTTTGCAAAGCAAAAAAAGAGGTGCTTTGGTTGTGTGTTGGCCATCTGATTACTTTGCATGTCTTACGTATTATCCAAAGTAATAGAATATTAATTATTTTATCACCTAGTTTCCCCATTTTAATTTTATTACCCGCGATTCAAAAATATTACTAGCAGGAGAGTTTAAAAATTTCCAATATGGCCAAATTGTTACTGAAGTTCTATCGAGAACTTTAATATTGACTACATTTGCTCCCTATTTATTAAACACCAGCATTGTGCAAAAAAAGTGCATCTCTTTTTGTTTAAAGCAGATTAATTAAAACATGAATTACTTAAAAGTAAATTAAAAGGAATATAGCATTACTTACAATTGATATTAAGTATTACTAGTTTGCTTGCCGGCTGTATCAGGTTCGTATTGCTGGCTTGACAAATCAGTCTTTCGTTTAGGTGTTGGCGGCCGACATTGGGAAAGGTCAGATGGTTCACCACCGTGCCATCCGCCCTGGTTTCGTAGGAATCGTCAATAACACGATTCTCAAGGAACCAAACCACTCGCGGCTTCGGCCGACCTAGAAGAAGAAATCAAAAGTTCAGCATATTGGAGCAATTCAAAATACAGGGAAAAGAACATCTAATGGATAATGTTCATTTCTCAGCCTACTACATCTTTTTAAGGGTGCATTAAATTTTAGATTGGAATAATGAACCGATGCCAAAAACAATTTAAGAAGAGTTTCTCTTCAAGTACCTACCGAACTTCAATTTAACTGGTTCACCCTTCCTTCGGAAGCAATTATAAAAACTGATTCCCCAAACAGGTAGGACTAAATTTTTTCCAGTAGCGCTCATTTTTGTTGCCACGAAGCTAAACGGTGGAAAACGCTGAAGGACATGGGAGTGGGATTGTACCTTATTAAAACTTTCTTACCTCCGCTAACTTCGCAAATTAAGTTGACGTCACTGCCTTCGTTATAGGGTTCGGATAATATAGTCCTGTCCCTTCGTTTCCCGTCGTAGATTACGGGCTTTTCGGGGGGAACTGAAACGTGAAACACATATTAGAAGAGTGCTACTAAAATTTAATTATAAAACCGTCAGGTTTACATGAGGGGAGGCGTCCTGTAAATCTGTTCACCAACAGTTTACGAGTGACGTACATTACGAAAGTTAATGCTTTTTGTAGATGATTCCCATCGCTATTTGCTCAAATTCCAATATAGACACAGAGCAATTATTACGCAGTTTATTTTAAGACTTGTAGGATAAAAATGGGCGTATCGTAAAAAAACAAAAGTGTGGAATTAGAATTTTATGATAAGGGATGAGTGGAGGTTAGATTAATCACAAATATTCTATTAACAATTTCAATTTCAAATATAATTAATAATAACGAATATTTTTAAAAAAAAATCATTTGAGTTAAAAAAAATTATTGACAGTACAGAAATAAAAAATAATGACAAATTAATTTCTCTTGATGTAGTCTTTGTGTACACCAATATTCCAATTGATTATGCTTTAAATATTATAAGAAAAAATTGGAAAAACCTTCAACCACATACCGACACATTGTCAACGACCTATTTCTCATTTCAAAATAAATTTTATAAACAAACAAATATATGGCTGCGCAATGGGCTCACCCATATCTAGCACAATAGCCCAATTAGTTTTTGAAGATCTCGAAAGACATGTAATTACCAATTTAGATTTTAAACCAACTTTTTATAAAGATATGTAGAGGATTGTTTGGCTTGTATTCCTGAAGAGATCTCATAATTTCATCAGTGCTTCAACGAATTTCAACCGAAATTACAATTTACGCTCAAAATAGAAAAATATTACAGTTTGAACTACTTAGATCTTACCTTGATTCGTGAGAATAATAAAATTTTGATAAAATTATATCATAAACCAACATTTCCTGGTCGTTCTTTAAATTTTCATTCTATCCAACCTTTGGTTTATAAAAAAAAATGTTATGTCTGCCTTAATCTATATAGCCATTGTATTAACCAATCCAAAATATAGAAAAGAGGTATTAAACTCAGTAAAAATTAATTTACAAAAAAATGACTATCCTTTACCGTTAATTCAAAAAACCATAAAAAATAAAATACATCAACACTATAACACCAAACAAGTGATTAAAACAACAAACACAAATCCAAATAACAAAAATACTTCAAACTGCGGTACTGGTAATGCTGTAAAGTTCTCCTAGACCCCTCACCACAAACTGCACTAAACAGGACGTAGGTTTCGATAGCAAAGCTATCATCATCAGCAGATACACTGAACTCGAAAGACATGTAAGTACCAATTTAGAGTTCAGTGTATCTGCTGATGATGATAGCTTTGCTATCGAAACGTACGTCCAGTTTAGTGGAGTTTGTGGTGAGGGTTCTAGGAGAAGTTTACAACAAATCCAAATACCTTTAAATATGTTAGCATCATATATGTTCCGCAATTATCCGACAAAACTTAACAAAATACTTTAACCCGCATAATACAAAATTGCACATAAAACCACAATAATTTGAAATTTGGTTTTTTAAAATTAAAAGACAGTATTCCATTACAACCCAAAGTCATGTAGTATACAAGATCCCGTGCAACAATTGTGGTGGTGTGTACATAGAACAAACGTCACAAGAACTTCACAATAGAATAAAAGGTCACAAATATCAGAATAATATTACTGCATTAAAAAAACATATATTAAACACAGGTCACACTTTCAATTTTAATAATACAACAATTTTAAATAAAGAAAGCAATTATAAAGTGCGATGCATATTAGAAATGATTCAAATAAATAAACATAAAAACTCAATAAATGATAAAACATAAATAGAAAGTTTATCTAAAATTTATGCACCCATCATTTAAATATCACTTTTCGCCGTTAGTGTAAATGTAAATTGACAAATAAAAATTTTTTTTTTAAAAACAGTAAAAAAGCCCATCGCTGAGCTGGCCTTGCATATTGGTTTTGGATGTAACCTTCGGCACATTTGTGATACACTGAACTCGAAAGACATGTAATTACCAATTTAGAGTTCAGTGTATCTGCTGATGATGAATGCTTTGCTATCGAAACGTACGTCCAGTTTAGTGCAGTTTGTTGTGAGGGTTCTAGGAGAAGTTTACAACAAATCCAAATACCTTTAAATATGTTAGCATCATATATGTTACACAATTATCCGAAAAACTTAACAAAATACTTAAACCGCATAATACAAAATTGCACATAAAACCACAATAATTTGAAATTGGTTTTATAACAATTAAAGACAGTATTCCATTACAACACCAAAGTCATCTAGTATATAAAATCCCTTGCAGTAATTGTGGTGGTGTGTACATAGAACAAACGTCACAAGAACTTCACAATAGAATAAAAGGTCACAAATATCAGAGTAATATTACTGCATTAAAAAACGAGATATAAACACGTCACACTTTCAATATTTAATAAGATACAACATTTTAAATAAAAGAAAGCAATTAAAAGTGCGATGCATATTAGAAATGAATTCAAATAAATAAACATAAAAACTCAATAAATGATACAAAACGATAAATGGAAAGTTTTATCTCTAAAATTTTGGCACCACATCATTTAAATATCCTTTTCGCCGTTAGTAATAAATGTAAATTGACAAATAAAAATTTTTTTTTTAAAAACAGTAAAAAAGGCCATCGCTGAGCTGGCCTTGCATATTGGTTTTGGATGTAACCTTCGGCACATTTGTGATACACTGAACTCGAAAGACATGTAATTACCAATTTAGAGTTCAGTGTATCTGCTGATGATAATAGCTTTGCGTATCGAAACGTACGTCAGTTTAGTGCAGTTTGGGTTGTGAGGGTTCTAGGAGAAAGTTTACAACAAATCCAAATACCTTTAAATATGTCTACGCACATATATGTTCCGCAATTATCCGAAAAACTTAACAAAATACTAACACGATAATACAAAACTTTGCACATAAAAACCACAATAATTTGAAATTTGGTTTTTTAAATTAAAAGACAGTATTCCATTACAACACCAAAGTCATCTAGTATATAAAATCCCTTGCAGTAATTGTGGTGGTGTGTACATAGAACAAACGTCACAAGAACTTCACAATAGAATAAAAGGTCACAAATATCAGAGTAATATTACTTGCATTAAAAACATATATTAAACACAGGTCCAACATTCAATTTTAATAATACAACAATTTTAAATAAAGAAAGCAATTATAAAGTGCGATGCATATTAGAAATGATTCAAATAAATAAACATAAAAACTCAATAAATGATAAAACATAAATAGAAAGTTTATCTAAAATTTATGCACCCATCATTTAAATATCACTTTTCGCCGTTAGTATAAATGTAAATTGACAAATAAAAATTTTTTTTTTAAAAACAGTAAAAAAGCCCATCGCTGAGCTGGCCTTGCATATTGGTTTTGGATGTAACCTTCGGCACATTTGTATTCAGTATGCTACACACACATGTATATTAAATTCCTCTGACAAATAACATTTTAATGTTATTTATTTTTATAAAATGTAAATTTTTAAAATGTTTGTGATGTGATTGTTAAATGTATGTAAATATAGACTTAGCTATAAAATTTAAATTGTAGAATATATAAATGCATTAATGATTTTCTGAAGAAGACAATAAAAAAAATTGTCTAAGAACGTTAAAAATGAACTTAATTTAGTAAAACTTTTCATTAAATGATTCAAAAAAAAGCCGCTAATCTCAAGAAGGGGAAAAAAACATATTCTATTAACGATATCAAGTACACATTTATAAAAACCGGTACAGAAAATTTGACTGGGGGCAAATGGCAGTCCAACCAATCAGTGTCACCGGTGTCTATTTCATTTAACGGTTTGCATAATAGCTTGTTTATTTGCCAATGTATACACTGTTGAAAAATATTAGCGGTGTATGGCGTTTAAATAATATCTATCTTAGCGTAGTCAAATATTTTTAGTGTTGATTTTTCCAAACTTTGCCAGACGAGTTGACTACGCGTATTTAATGACAGAAATTACTAGAATTTCGTGTGAATTCTTTGTTCAGATATGAGGATTGACTATTTTTCTAAGACATTCAGAAGCGTCAACCAAATCAGAATTTTTCCCTCGGATAGAAATTAGAAACTACGCACCATACGCACCACCTGCATTGCACGTGTATCTGTTTTCGGCTTTGTTTCTGCGTATTAACATATCAAAACAAACCACAAATGTGCACTGATCTGCAAAGGTAACCTCGTGTATTAAACGTCAATTCCAGTGGACATAAAAAATTTCAACATCTTAAAGATGTATTGGGACATCTATTTACGCAATTAGTTTAGACTTGAATCAAATAGCATAAACATTCACTTAATTTTATAATGGTTCTCAAAAAACATTTTAAAAAATTGGTACGTTTAGTTGAAAACAAAACTTGTGAATGAGTGGTTTCGCATATTTATAATTGAGATAACGTCTTAAAGAGAGAATATTATAGCACTCAGAAATAGGAGTTGCATATTAAAAAAGACGTTGTGTTTAGAAAATGGTGTTAAAACACCCAATAGATCGCATTCATTTAGTTAAACAGGTAGTAAATTTGTCTAGTCTAGATCAAATAAAATGTACTAGAAGTATTTTTAATTCCACGTGTCAGTTGGAAAAAATACACCCTTAGCAATAGACAATACTTGACTATCTTTGCTCAGTCAAATTTTAAACTTCTATAGTTCTCGCCAAAATAACACGAAAAGAGTGTGGACCTCTCCTGACCTATTAAATTAGTCAAAAAAGTGTTAAAATTTCAACAGTGTAGCTTTCAGACCGTCACAGCTAGTTGGACGAAAAGAGAAGTAGCCCTATGCATTGCTGAGCACAATCTATTACAAAGAGGTACACATTGCCCAACTTTGAACATATTTTCACGAATAATTTAAGTATTATTAACTTCATAGACAAACCTATGCCTATAAAGAGGATACATACAAGCCTATTAGTGTATTAATCCTGTTTTGAAGTGCCTCGATGGACTTCAGTATGCTGGTGGCTAACGACGTCCACGCAAAGCGCCATAAACCAGGACAGTCTTTAAGATGACTTGTTTGCCTAGGAGAAGGGGAAGATTTTCGTCAAAGCGAGGCTAACTTCACAGAGGCTAATTACAGGATATTCGGTTCAGATTTGGATCATGAAAATTGCCAATCTGAAGCTCCTCGCCCATTTTCTAACTGCACCGACCTCATTAAAGCTTGCTTCAGCTATATTTTCGTACAGCACGCGTCTTCTCTGGATAATTGAACCCAGATAGTGAAGCAGCCGACGAATATAATACCCGCGGCGTCACGTCGTGAACCAAGGCCTCAAATCGATCAATTAACGAGGAGAGAATTAAAGGCTCATCTTCCCTCACTCAGGTCGTCGGTTATCGCAAGCAAATAATTTTTTCAGGGCGCATTCTCTAATCGAGTAGAATAACTTGGTCGGGGCCCTTGTAATTGTGGCCCCGACGGTCATAACTTATTCGAGTTAGCTGCAGTGTTGTCTTAGTCCAAGAGAGAAGGCCGCAGAAGATAGGGCGTTGATATTAGAGCGAGCGCTTCGACTAAATGGTGGCGGAAATAAAGGCATAATTTTCTTAATGATATTTTAATTATGATGAAACATACGCCAAGGTTTTATGTCGCGTTTCGCTAACGCGAATGAAAATCCTCGAAAATCGGTGGGCAAAGCAATGGAAAATCTTAACAATTTTTTTAAGCTCTGACACCCTAGTTGACAGTACTGACGTTCATGTTGTATTATAGGGAAAGAACGAGACTCCACTCGCTCCTTTAACACTTAATAAATGTAAGAACGCGGAGGGGATGTCACGCCTACAAAGAGACGGGTGGACTGGCACAGAGTAAAGGCACACCGGCCTCGACAATTCCTTTCGGTTAAGTAAACTGACGGTTCGGCTTAAAACATAAAAGCCGGATTGACACGGTGAAAAAGCCGCACGGCCTTCGTTCGGTCCGACAAGGAAGCTGGTAGTAGCTCGCGTGTTCCGCGCGCTGTTGCAGTTAATGTACGAGCTATGGGATGGACCGCGAGCACACCCCCACGGGGCGACTACGGCATTGGTTATTCCATTCAGGAAATTCGTTGCGCATGGCGCAATGCAAGCTCGATATTTTCTTCCGTGGAAGTTTATTAGGGTCCCACCACAGGAACTTACCCTGCTACAGCTCTACAACCAGCCAGTGGTTCGGTTAGTGAACGTTTGTTTCACGTTCTCTGGGTTCGTACTCGTGTCTGCCCAGTTGAGAATTGAGGGATGCACGTCTAAACATCACGTTAAGCTCCTGTACTTCTATCAGCATGTAATGTCTGTGCGTCTCTGTGGAATGTTCTGAACAGAATTGAGGATAAAATAGTAATTGTACATCAGTGTAGATTAGCAATTGATGTTTAATTATTTCTTTTAAGTATTCTTAGGTTTGTATTTCAAATAAAGAATTAAGTTTTTTGGATAATAAAAATTGCGGGTGCATGATTTTCTCAAAAAAAAAAATTGGTTGAAAGTAGCTAGGAAGTGCTTCAACAACAGTAATTCAGTCTGATGGTTAGCGCACATAACAAAACCAAGTGTTGTGTGAGTTGCCTTGACAAAAACGTTTTATGTTTGTAAATTTGGCGTGTTCACCGAAGGAAAAATATGCTCATTCGAAATTACGGTTTATGCAATGTAGCTTGTTGTAGATAGATTAAAATAAATAACACTGGTTAACAAGATTTTTGTCCGAAGCATATAAATGCCTGCACTCAGAAAAATTGGTTAACATAAAGAGTTTACTTAATATCGTTCATTCAGAGCAATTGTAACTTACCTGTAAATATTGGCACTGTAGGCTAACTACAGCAACAATACTTAGTACAAGAGCAATAATACTAATTGCTATTAAACTCATGTGTTTTCATAATAAGTAGCAAACTTACCACAACTATGAGCATTTGAGTTTTAGCTGCACGTAGCACGCGATAGACGGATAAATCTCCCGTATTAATAAAGGTGTTTGCTTATTAATACTCGATAATACCTGTGCTAGAAATTAGAAATAGAAGAATTGATTTCATCTTCGCGGCTTCAAACTCCACTATTGCATGAATTTTTGCGGAGGTAACAATACTGCTGTGGAACAGACACCCTGTTTTCGCGAGAATTTTTTTTCTAAGTTGCATGATATTTGTTTATGTTTACTTCGATCAGCCTTGGTCAATGTTTCGGAGAATTTTCACAGACGATAAATGTTTATTTTCATATAAGATTTAATAATGAATTTGATTGTAAGAATTATTTATTAAAGCGTTCTGTTGTTTTAAATTATTCATTCATTTAATAATCTTGCGTTCGCTGTTTAGTTTATGTTATATGTTTTGAGATTTTGTCCGTTGTGGACTGGAGTCTTGTGCGGCCTTCACTGCAACGCAGCGATCGAGATTGTAGAGTCAGTTCCGAGATAGACGAGAGCGTGAGTAGAACGTAAAATTTTATATGGTTTACTTCTGCCATTTTGTTAATGAAATGAATATCGTTAATTATGTTTATTCTGTCCATCAAGGAAACTCGCTTAATAAGAATTGTTATTATATTGTTGTGTACATATCAAGATATAAGATCATTATTATTTATGGCGAGTAAGATAGATTGTTAGTTTTAATTCCCCTCATTATAATTATCAAAGAGTTCATTTTTTGGTCTTCTAGTTTCTCTGTTTCATTTTTATTTCATTAATCACCTCGGGTTGGGTGAATAGTAGCATTGTTCTTGTTTTTAGTTTTCATTTTTGCAAATTTTTGGTGTTCCACGAATCTTATTTTATTAAATTTGATACCCACGTGGGTTTGATTTGAAAGATATTGATTATCTTCCTGGGCAACTTATTCTTTTGCTTGATATAGGATTAAGCATTGTCCTTTTGTAAATTTTAGAATCAGTTGCAGAGTTTTGATTTAGACCAGAACCCTCTGTTCGCGGTTTTTTTTTTTCTGCATAAATATATAATTAACCAGTTTTTTTTTCTTATAAGTTCTGTAGTTGATTAACGTTTATTAATTTAAATCTCTGTTTTTTTATTTTAAATTTAACCTTTTCAATTTTTGGGTAATTAAAGAAAGTAAGTTCTTCTTTTCACCCACAATTTACTTTTCGTATTAGTTTCAAGTTTAATTTGCGAGGTAACTCTGAGATTAATTGTTCTTTGCGCCTTTTAAGATTTTTATCCGTTGAGGGCTAGCTAATTTAATTATGTTTTTTATTTATTTTCATTTTTCAAATTCAGTTCAGTACACAGCAATACGTACATCATCTTTTGATATGCACCCTTCATTATCATTAGACAATATATTAGAATGTATTAAACATTTAAGAGTATCTCGACAAGTTGTACAAGGATTCTATTTCAATCAGTTGGGTAATTGTTGTTCAGGTTATTCGGTTATTTACTTGTTCTTTGTGTTATTATGTAGCTCAAACATTACATTACATTCATATCAGGTAGTCACTGTGTTTGTCCTATACAAAATAAAACTATTACTAATAATACTGCTTTTTTTTTCTTAAGAAATGAGTATCATGTACCATCTTTAGCAAATTAAATGGGAATTTAAACTCCACGAATCTTCGATTATTAATGCAATCGAAGCTGCAGCACACTCAAATAGTAATTAAAAATTATTTGGAAACAATTTTGAATTACGCATTGCTCGGTACGCAGTACTTATAGTTGCGGTTGCATAAATACTCGAAGATTTGTGGAGCTTTTTTTTGTACTTTATCAGTTATTCACACAGAGTACACAGTAAGCTATTTAATAAATATTTACTAAACCTCCTCGTTTCGTACACTAACTACCATTGAACAACAAATTTAAAGTAAGTATATTGCATATTTGTAGCAAACCATTACCTTTGATATATCCGGTATTTAGTGTACGTGCATTAATGACATTGTTTCCTTATCACAAGTAATCCAAATAGCTTGTATTAATTGATGTTAATAATGAAGGTGTGATAGCCATTATAGAATAGTTCACTCATAGCAATACATCTACTTGATATGGGCAAATCTTTTACTTACCGCAACTGTATATATTCTTTGGCTTAACTACTTCAGTTTATTATCTTCAGTACTTCATAAGTTACCGGTATGAAACAGACCGTAAGTAACTTAGATTGCTTCTTGTTAGTATCAGTGTTTAGCGTCTCTTGTTTACTAGTGCTAAGTAATTTGTGCTTTTATCCTCTATTCAGCTGAACTTTTTACTTACGATAATTATATTTTTATTCATAATTATAAAATATTTTATCTCAGTATGATTTCCGTAATCTTTTATCCATCTAAGATATGCACGCATGGATATATACTATAAAAGAACATGTGTTGACGTTATTTCTGTTGTCGGCTAGAGCTCTGGCAATGAACATATACGCTGACGTTGTAAAGTTTTAAAGAGTGTTGCCAACATTTGATCACCTGTAAAAATGCCAAGGATATGTGTAAACCACCCGAACTCCTTTTGCTACATTTGCGGCAAATTGATATTAAATATCAAGAACGGTTTTTCACACGTCTTATGAAGACTTCGACGACCTCGTCCACAATTTAAAGTTATCAAAGAAGCAAGCCGAATTTGCTACGAACTACCTTCCAAATTAAAACACTGGAATTTGGAAATCAGAGCGGAACAAAAGTTTTTCTTTTTTTTTGTAATTGCCATGAGGAATTTGAGAGTTTTTTCTCTATGGAAGAAGGACTTGTATATTGTAATGACATTCGTTCTGCTATGAAGACACTTGGTTATAATATAATACAGATGAGTGGCTTTTGTTCATTGACTCTTCCAAATTAAGCTTGAAGGAGGTACTGCTTCACAATGGAAGTAAGTTCCCCCTTTTTCTTTTTGGCTCATGCAAGCGATTTGAAGAACCTTATCAGAACATGAAGCTTCTTTAGGAAAAAAATAAGCATAACGACTTTATGTGGAATATATATGGCGATTTGAAAATTGTTTCACTTTTGTTTGACATGTATCTCGGTTACACAAAGTATTGTTGCTTCCTCTGCGAATGGGACTGTCAGGATAGGAAAAATCAAAAGAAATAGTGGCCAAAACGAACTTCACTGACACCAGAAAACGACAGTGTAATTGGTACCACACTTGTTGCTCCTGAAAAAGAAATATTTGGTCCCTTTGCACATTAAGTTTGGGTTGATGGAAAACTTCGTCAACGATATAGATAAAACTAACAGAGGGTTTGCATATGTGAGGGGTAAGTTTCCTAAGATCAGTGATGCTAAGGTAAAGGAATGTATTTTTGTAGGATTCCAGATCAGATAGCTATTCTAAGATGAAAAAATTGTTGAGGCGCTAAATACAATTGAAAAAGCAGCATAACTTGGGAAATCGTAAAGCCAAAAACTACGTAGAGACCAAAAAAGGAATTGGATCATTCAACAAAATATGTTTGTACTTATGTTTGATTCAACACATTACATGTTTATTTAACGTTTAGTGAGCACATTCAGTATGCATAACAATGTCAAACAACACGCCATTTCATCTTCAATTATTTTTCTTAAATCAAGCTGATATGAGTGTTGGTGCCACAGCGTATGGTGTAATATTGTGAAGGAAATATTTATCATTGTACGATGCGCTTTAGAATTTTAAGTAGGTATGACATATTCACAAACACATGTATTCTCATAAATGTTACCACCTGCCACCATTAACATTAAGCTGTTCGGTTCCACTCGATTCCAAAGGGTGGCAACGTCCGAGCACTCGCAGGAAATGATTTATGAGCGATAGAGGATTTAGCTCGCCTGCAGTATAGCGATCAGTTCACAACTACGACGTCGCTTGTGTCGGCAGAATGAATGGGCGCAATAAATATAGAGCTCTACGCATTTCCTTTATCACAGTGACTAATTTCTCATTATCAAGGTGAAGAAAGTGGTACTTTATTATTATAAAATACTTAATCGGGGCAAAATATTGAAAGAAGGAAAGCGTTATGTATGCTCTACTTGAACTTCAATTTTTATTAACTGCCAGTAAATAACTTTCTTTGTTGTAGTTTTATTTGTTTGACACTTAGAATTCTCAATCCAATTCTTCCAAGTCAGGAAGATGCTTTTATTAAGGCATTGGAAGAACAGATTCTGACCATTTTTCCATTTGGTTCTTTGCACAGCATTTTCTGTTTCTTGTTTCTATGACACTTTAATGATTAATTCCTATTCTTTTCTTCTGCCCCTGATTTTTGCTTAATAAGTATAATATAATTGGCTATATAAGAAATTCCAACAAGCAGTATCTTATCTTATAGAAGGTGTAGTAAGTCTATCGTCGTAAGTCTAACCGCAACTAATAAGTACTCTAACTGCTAATGGCTACTTAAATTGACGCTTGGACCACATTGATGTCATAAAAAAGGCAGTGTCTGCTTTATTTTAAGGTGGTTACGGGACCTAGTGGACATATACAGTGACCGGCATAAATATTGCAAGATCTGGAAAAAAAATTTATTGTTAAATATACTAAAACTTTTTTTGGGAGTAGGTTGTGCATGTCTGTCATTTGACGTGGTGTCAAAATTTATTTTGACACACATCACGTGACCACTAGTATGGCGGTAAATTTAAAAAATATGCCGTGAATCAGCAAAAAGTGAGGTTAGATGATGTGATATCTAAAAAAGTTATTTGAAAAAGTTGCTTAGAATTCAATTTTGAGGCCGTCTGCAAATTTTTGTAAACATATTTAAAAAAAAAATAGAAATCACAATTTTTCCAAATATTGTTTCATTGAATTACATATTTCCATTTTTTTCACTCTTAGCAGTTCAACTGCAGTACTATACATCTTCTCTATAAATCACTTAGCAGACATTACTTTTATTGAAAACTATTATATTTCTTGTTTGTTTTCGGCATTAAAGTGGAAACTACATGCACGCATCGAAGCTTTTGAAGCAGATTTTGAAATTGGAGAACAACGAATAACAAACAGTAGGTAAAATAAAAATGATAGTAATTGCTTATTTGCCAAAAAAAAAATGCAATAGCACTTTCCACACGTGGTTTGAATAATATTTTTCCCAGCCAGTCCAATTTTAACTAAATGTCTAAAAATAATAAAGACAAACCTGTGAGTGACATGATAGATAGTAGCCTTAATCTGTCAAATATTTTTTGAGAACTGTCAAGTTACCGTCGTTTTAAAAGTGTTTAATAATAGTTTAATTGAAATTTAATACCTAATAATTTAGTAATTATCTCATAAATGGGCTCAGACTGGGCCGAGTGTACTAATGTCATCTATCAATAATGTCAAACATCACTTACTTTTCCTCCCTAGGGAGGTAAAGTAAAACTTTCCGCCCTAGGGAGGTAAAGTACAACTTTCCTCCCTCAAATGAGGGAGAAAAGTGAACACTTTCCTCCCTCATTGGGCAAAAATAGTTTACTACATTATTTTGTTGTTTCTAATTTCAAAGCCTACCTTACTTATAAGAAACAGAACGGTATGTATGCCTAACAAGTATATATTTTTCATTTCTTAGTTGTTCGTTACTATTAGTTATTGTTTAAATGTGTTTGCTTATTAAGTATTCCTATTATTAGCTAAAAATACTAGTTATTTATTTCTAGTCAGTTTTGTAATTTCTAAACCTACATAAATACCTTCGGTGCGTGCAATAACATTGCGAGGGCTTAGATGTTTAGTGTTATCACTTTTGGACTACCAATTTCACTTTAACGCAGAAAACAAAAGAAAAAATGTTAATTTTCAATAAAAGTAATGTCTTCTGCTAAGTGGTTTAGAGAGAAAATGTTTACAAAATTTTATTTATTGCTACTAGATATAGTCCCTTGCAACAACAATTGTCACATTGAAATCGTAATTTTCAGTTTTCGCTATGTTAATTATGCAAACATTGACAAAACTGTCTGAGTATCAACCAAATTTGCAAATAGTACTGCAGTTGAGCTACTAAAAGCGAAAAAAATGGAAATATGTAATTCAATAACAAAAATTTGTAGAAAATTGTGATTTTTTTTTTTAAATATGTTTACAAACAAATAATTGCCATGCGCCTCAGAATTGAATTCTAAGCAACTTTTTCAAATTTTTTGGATATCATGTCATCTAAACCTACTTTTTGCAGATTCACGGCATATTCTTTTAAATTTACGCACATACTAGTGGTCACGTGACATGTGTCACAATAAATTTTGGGTTTCTAAGACATGCCAACACTATTCCCCACCAAAAAAGTTTAAGTATATTTCCATTATAAATTTTTTTTCCATATTTGCAATATTTATGCCGGTCACTGTATATTCCTCATCTTAATTAAGAACGATAATGAATAATAGCATAACATCTATATATGAACCAGACAAAGCTGAATGCTCTGAAATCAAACAGCTTCGAGTTCAAGCTAGTGGGGGGATGCATGCCTAATCTAGTGCGACTGTCTATGGATAGTAGGGTTCCTTGAGTGCTAAGGCACTCTGACATTAAAGTTAACCAGATGGCTGATCTAGGCCAAACATGTGCCAGCAGCCAGTACAATAAGCCAGATCATAGCAGAAAGCCATCATGGGAGCAACAGCAGATCCATATCCCTCTGGAATGAATCTTACCGGACAAATGGTGGCAAAAAAATGCGTCCAAGTCTACTAAAAAGCTCTTTGCTAAAACATCACAGAAACCTACTAAAATTTGGCAAAGGAGGAATCAGAGCTACTTTGTAATGTACTTCTCGGTCACTGGCTCTACGAGGTACCATTTAAGAAAGTGGCCAAGAAGTTTAACAACAGCAGCCGTTACTATGCTATGCTTTAGGAATCTGTAAACTACTAAAATAGTGATCAGTACCACAGAAAACCCGCAGAGTTTGCGCCTAAACCTTGTTACAGTTCAATACAATAAATTCGTCGTTTGTATTTGCAAACAAAGTTAGCCGAAATAATTTTACGAATTCGAGATACAATCTGCTTCCGCTGTGCAGCTCAATGAAACCTGGTAGAATGCACCAGCGTATGAAACGACCAGCTTTCTTAATTCGTCCCGCATTGAATCGTGGATCATCTCCTTCTCTCTCACGACTTCGACCTTATATTCTCCGACTCCCTAGAAACCTCAATTTCCGTCATCTGCCCGACACCTAAACGTAATCATGTAAATTAGATATGCAAATTGCGACAGCGGTACGCTTTGCCCGCGCCGCGATGGCGACATCGTGCGTTCAGTTTTTGAATTTAAGATGTTTAACCTAAAATTTGTCGCAAACTTTGCGCAGGAATTGAGTTACAATGTCTTACTCACTCTAACGCGGCGAGGAGGACGGATTACTGGGACTGGGGTATAAAGAGAATCGACGTAATCAGGTTGGGGCGCTTTGTATGCCATTATCTGATAGAGAAATTGCGGAACGATTCGCGATTCGGCTACGTAGAGTGCAGCGGGATCGCTGTTTTGATTGGATGGTGGTTAAACTTGCGTAAATGTGAACGCTTTCCAGGTAAGAGCTACTTTTGCTAAAGATTTTGTAAAATAGGTGCTCTTTGAACTATGAAAACTTTCGTAAAATAATATATATCAATAATCATGCAATGTCGTTGGTTAAGCGGTGTGCATGTTCGCCTTTCACTAGAAAGCACGAATTTGATCCATGGAAGTTTCCAATTGTAGGTAGAAACCAAAAAAAAAACATTTGAGTATTGAGAGAGAAAAACAACGCAATGGTTTAATTAATCGTCCCGCCCACTGTGGGTACTAAAATTATTAGTAGAGCTGATATTATTTTGAAGTCCATCCAAAAAGTATAAAGGCCCTTGAAATAGCTCAAAGTCTTGTTAAATAAGATCTTTTTCAAGGTCTTATCGAAAAAAAAATCTTTTGCAAAAGATCAACATGCCGAAGCTATTGTACTAAGCAGGATAGTAGTAGAAAGTATTCTCAATCGTCTCCTCGTCCTTCAAATACTGTTTTCGTATTGGTACCTTCTGAAACTGCGGTGACCTATAAGAACAAAAGCAATTACTGTGATACTTTTGCGGTCAATTTCAAGTGATATTTTGGTTTTGACATGCCTTTGCATATATTCAAACGCAATATGGAGCATTTCTTAATTTGCCGCACAAGAGATTTGCAGTTTGGCCACCGCAGGTACCATGGCAACGATAGTTCGTGGTCTCTTTTTTGTCTACTGTTTTATTTGCATGAATGAGTGAGTGACCAAATACCCAGATTGGGGACAGAGTATTAACTCCAATATCTTCTGGGTATTTTTACAGCTTTAGATCGGCTTCGAATTGAATTTTTCTAGTACCGTCAGCACTAGTGGCTAGCTACCACAGAAACTCTTTATTGACCTGTGTACGATGTCTTTTTCTAAAATATCTACTGCACAGATCTCAATAGAGTATATTTCAACTTGAAAATCGTTGCATGTTGTCTAATGTTCTAGTACAGTCTGATCGTTGGTCAGCAACAAAATATTGCTGCGTCCACCCCTATTCCATCTGCTTGCTTTCATGTTGACGTTTTGTACCATTTCATCCTTTTTATCTCTGATAAAGTGATACGATCAAACCGATGAGGGCCTCCTACACTTCCCTGTTCTCCATTTGGTCATAATGGACGCGACAAGAATGAGGTATCTCTGTTTAGGAGAACTATCAAGTGACAGGTATGCAGGATTGAGACAGAAATATGATTCTGTCTCAATTCATCATGTGGAATTAACCTTTGGGAATGAGATCAGACCACGTGATTTCGACATATTTTTTAACAGAAGATAGGAGGTGGAAATCACAGATCGAATAAGCTGGAATCAATCCAATTACAGAGACAGGTTTGGAGAATCGATCTGGTTTACAGATGGATTAAAAATCGAAAACAAGACTGAAGCTGGAATCTATGGCAGGGTGAGAAATACGATGATCATCCTTCCACTAAAAAATATACTACGGTTAGAGGCATACCCAATATTGCATTGTGCAACTGAAATCAGTCGGAGGACTTATGAAAATAAGCGGATCTATATTGCGACGAACGCCCAAGCGATACTGAGGACCTAGTGAACCCCAAGATACAATAAAGACTGGTTTGGGAATGTATTCGAGAACTGAACAACCTTGCAGGCTGCAATAAAGTCACGTTGGTATGAGTGTCCGGACATTCAATAATCGAAGGAAACGAAAAAGCCAATGAGTTAGCGAGAAAAGGATCATCTGCTTCATGTATAGGCTCGGAATTGGTTCTAGGAGTGTCTAGAAGTACAATACTGAATAACTGGTATAATTTTATGGGTAAAAGAAATGATAGACTAAATACAAAAAGCCAAAACGCTGCAGCGTCTCCGAAGACTCTATTTCAAAAAAAAAACCATTGGCCAGAAGAAGTGTTGGAAAATAACTTGAAGTAAGTTAGTGTTTAGCGAAAACTGATGATCGTCATTTGTATTCCTAACTTGAAATTAATAAAATTTAAAAGTTTTATCTCGTTAAGTAAGGTATTGAAGCTAGTCGTCACAGTAACTATGGATCACTGGGTTGAGCACACATCATGTTTGATGGCATTACCAGCATAGTATTGGAAGAAACTCATTCCAGCAGCTTGTTTGTCACACAGACCATGACCTACATCCATACGGAAGATCACAAGCATCATGAAAGCAATGTCTTTTTTCCGCGATTGGCATTAGAAACCCTTTGAATAACTTCCATATCGTAATGGAAAATAAAGTCAACGACGCATAGACGCATAGAAGCGGTGTTCTTTAACAGCATGCTGGGAACATAAAAAAAATATGTTGGGTACACGGTTAATATTCAAATGCCTACCTTGCAAACATAAGGGCGTAGAGCTTCAACGAAACCGTGCTGGTAGACACCTATCTGCTTGTTTACTAGGAAATCCAAATATTCCAAAAATTGGAAATATTAGAGCCTTGGATAATATACACCCCAAAATCTATGATATTGAAATGTGCATATACTGCCGAACATTTGAAGAGAAGTGTCATACAAAAAATTAAAAACGTCAGTGGTAATCAAGAAGTTTTAAAATCTTAAAATCATTAGCGGCTCATATATCCAGGCAGATGAGGAAGCAGGCATACTCAAAAGAAGGAATGATGGGCGGAAATGTTGTGAAGAAAAGCCTATCTTCGAAATATCATCTGCCATAAGGATTAAACATCTTTGCTTGAGTTAAGGAATATGTAGATTTTCAAATAATAATTTTTAGAGTATTACCTAATATCGCAACTTTTTCATACATCTTCACTTATTATTGTATTCTATTAAACACTTGCGTATTTAGTTTTAACGTACTACCTCTAAGCGAGAATGAGGAAATTGCTCTTAGAAAACAATTTAAAATACCAACTCAAAGATTAATGAATATTTATGGATTTATTAACAACAAAAGCATGCTGGTTAATTATTTTGACAGATCCGTCATAAAGCCTTCCAGATTTAACACTTTATAAGGGAACAGTGTTCAAGGTACGCTTATCTCAAACGATATTTTTTGAAAACACAAAGGGTATGTAGTTACAATACGAGTCACGCATTTCCACCATAACTTTTAATACTTAACCCCTTATCGCTTAATAAAAATCTGACCGCTACCGGAGGTAAGGCGAAAGCCACTCGCTTTACCTTCCTCTCTAGCAACAGGAAGGAAAAGGAGGAGAGCAAACTTCTCGACCGACAACTTCATTTTTTTTCCCGGCCGCCTATGCAGGCCTAAAAGTCAGGTGATTAATCAATCCCATCGGCGCGTACTTCGCATAACAAATGAACTAGAGGTCGGGTCGCGTGACCCGCTTGGTAAAAAATTACTTTATAATTGGGCCAGCTTATTAAATATCCTTCTAATGATGGAACCCGGCGGACGATACAAAGGCGAATAAATCACGCCAATTTGATAACTATTATGGGCTACCGGTATAAACAAGTGGGAAAATTAAGCGTTATAATGAAGCGGACGGCGACGCCTCAATGATTGAGTGGCGAAAGTGTCCTGAACAATGGATACGGCGGAGACGATTTTTAGTGTTGAAACGCGTTTAATTAGGGGACTTTGTCGCCATGCAACGGCAGGAAAATTTTTCCTCTTTGTTTAATAAGTTGTCGTTCTTTAGTTGAGGAAATGGCCGACACGAAGCTCCTATTATTAAAGAGTGGGAGCAAAATATGGGCTAGCACTGTTATTATGACCCAACCACCACTTATACGTGAGTATCGAGTGGCATTAATTGATATTAAATGTCAATAATAATAATAATAATAACTTATTGTCGTAGGTTGTAAACAACATAAACATTGTCAGTAAATAATAGAATTTATTCTTATTTTAATCCTCTACAATCCCCATCATCACTACTTATCTCCCTATTGAACCAAAATATCCGAATTGTCAAGAACCTTTTCCATTTTAGTTTATTTCGATATTTCCTCTGTTTTAAAAAATATCGTTTAAAATGTGTTTGAGGGGTGTAACTTTAAGAGCGCGTGACAAAAAATCGTCGATTATTTTTCACATATGCCTGCAATATTTTATCAAAATCGGTGGTGACCAGCTAGGTAATTTTATTTGTTAGTGCATAAAATAAAATTGGGAAGTAATCATATGGAATTTAATTATCAATTTTACCCTATTATGGACTCAAACGGATATGTTATATGTTAGTTATAAATACAATTTACTTTTGAGGTGTAGAGTCCAACTATTTGAATCTTGTTTAAACTAAAATTAATTTAAATAATAAAGACTAGAGATTTTTTTAAACTTCATTGTATAATATTATGAATTTCATGTTTGGTTTCTAATGCTTCAAGCCACTTTAAGTAGTTATCTGCCAAATATTGTACACTTAATAAATGGGTATGTATATGGGGTATATTGATGAAGGGAAGAAATATCTCGCAAAACGTCACTTAATTGATATGTCGGAACTGTATTTCAAAGCAAAGAGAAACTCTGAAAATGCTTGTACGCGTTACGCTGACCGTTTTTCGGAAAGACAACGACCACACATGACAATTTTTAGAAGAATAATTAGCAAGTTACTGAACTTTGGAAACTTCGAACAAAAGCGAACTAACTGCGTAGTTAACGATGCTGATATACGTCGTAATGCTGTTTTGTAAAATGTTACTAACAATTGAAGCTCATCAATTCGCCGACTAGCTCGGGAAACTGGAATTCCAAAACCACTGTCTCCAAAATCTTGAAGAAAAAACAAATACCATCCATACAAACCAACAATATCACAAGCTTTAATCGATAGGTAATGACTATCACCGAAGACTAGAGTTTAGCAGGTGGTACATACAAAAATGTGAAAATAATGCTAATTTTCTTAGCAAAATACTGTGGACATAAGAAACACGATTTACTAATTGTGGCGTATTCAATAGGCATAACTATCATTATTAGTCTACTGAGAATACACACATGGTAAATCAAAGAAGGTTCCAAATCCGATTTGGGTTTAATCTCTAGTGTGGTTTAATTGGCATGAAATTTTGTTTAAATTTTTTTTCTATTTCTGAGTTCCTTTCCTTTTTAGATAATCGCTTAGTAGGTCCTTTCATCTATGATTATAATTTAACTGCTAACAGATATTTGGAGCTACTCACGAACTAGATATTGCCTGCTTTGAGGCAAATTATTAATCCTGACGACATTCCAAATATGTGGTTCCAGTAAGATGGGTGTCCGACCCACAACACTCGTGACGTGCAACATTTTTTTAGAGAAAACTTTAATGAGAGAGTAGTTTCAAGTAATGGACCAGTGCAATGGCCTGCGAGATCACTCCAGCTTACCCCCCATTGATTTTTATTTATGGGGTACCATTAAGAATGAAGTATTTAGTTTTGAACCGCCAGGAATTTGGGAAATTTTAAAGCAACCAGTATTAGAGGTGCTAAGATCAGTAAACAGAAACACACTTCGTAGAGTTTGTAACTCTGTTTGCATAAAGTGTCAAAAGTATGTGAAACAGAATGGTCGTCATTTTAAACAGTTTCTTTAACTGAACTTTCAGTACCTGTTCTTTCCTTTTTACTGTTGTTGTCTTTTTGTTATTTTATAGTACGATTTAACATATCTTGTCTATTTCATTTCCCATGTAATCAGCTTCATAGCCTACTAATTTCACTGTCAAATTAAACGTTATGGCGTTTAACTCCATGGCTTCCTAATTTTATTGGAGAATCTGTTTTGTTAATATGAAGCTAACTGTCAGTACCTTTTTAGTTATTTTACGGTATTACTTGCAATTAGCACATCTCTCAGCTTTATAAATAATTTTTTTTTCAACTACGTTATACATCGTTGAAAAGCTCTCTTTAAAGACTACCTACTTAACTGAAAATTCAATATGGGCGCCATATGAAAAACAAAAGATAGCGCTAATAACTTGAAAACAAATGACAATCGGGGATTTCCCTTTACACTAAAAAGATGGTCTTAAAAAAGTGTCTGAATAATGTAAAGCTTCAAAAGCGCGCACATTAAGGATTATCGAATTATTCGATAAATCGAATCGATAAATGTTGTTTTTTCCAAAATATCTTGAAATTTAAAAAAGTTAGGCTAAAAATGAAAGTGTATTTGTTGAAATTATTGAATTCCGCAAAACATTTCCCATTCAACCGTTTCCCTATCGCTTCTAATAATCGAGATACCAATGGTGAGCGTCGAAATGTGGGACACACTGTATAATACTGCTATTTTTTAAATCTTAATTGTGACAAAACATATTATCTAAAATTCGTTACGTAGTAAGTGACGAGATCTGAATTAAATTCCTCTAGCGCGCTAGAGGAATTTAATATCATGTCATCTAATCTCACTTTTAGCAGATGCGTGGCTTATTTTTTAAATTTACCGCCATGCTATTGATCACGTAATGTCTGTAAAAATAGATTTTGGGGTTTCTAGGCATGCACAACCTAACTCCCAAAAAGGATATTTTAATAATAAAAAAAACCATATGCTGTATATTAATTATTGAAGTTCAAAGACGTGTAGTTTTGTATTCCTGTTTTCTTCAAGATCAAAATTTAACTCGCAAAAAACGTTGGTATGTTGTAGTTTATTTCAAACTTTGCTGCAATTTATGTTCATGTAGAGTTAAATGTTAAGTTACAAGATTGATAGTTTAAATTAAATTTACCTAAAAATATTTGTAGCATAGATCATTTATAATTATTTCTTGTTTTTATTATTCTCCTTGTATTAGATAGATATACTAAAAAAAACATTTGTATAATAAAGAACATGTTTTTCAAACTCTTTACATTTTTGTTTTATTAATATTTATTGACTGTTAAGAAAATGACCAAATATAAATATTCAAATATTATATAGTTTTTCTTTACTAATTTTGGTTATCTGTTGATTATAATGGTACAAGAGAAGAAGTTAAAAAGTTCATTTGAAGAATAATTTTAACGTATTTTTAATGGCGCTAATATTTCAAACACTTATTACAGCTATACAAAACCCCAGTTTACAAATCAAAATAGAGTTTTACATCGCATCGTATTAGGCGTCGTGATAAAAAATATAATTTTTCATATTTGTTGGTATTCATATAGAAAATTAGTTTTCGAACACTCTGTATAAAACGAGTAAAAGATGACCGCATCAATAGGTATTTACGTATGTTTGTACTTGCGCACCCATTATATAGTACAGCATAACACATTACGTTGTGACATCTAACTATCAAACACTCTGTGAAATACTTGATCCTATTCAAGATGCTATAATGTCAAAAATTAAACAAATTGTCAAAATCTTAAAAACGGTTAAAGTTAAGAATAGCGGATACTAAAACAAATTCATAAGAAATAACGCAATAACTCAGCTAGATCGACAAAAATCATATGATTCTATTCAAAATAAGTAAAGCTGATGTGAACACCCTGTATAACCGATGTGTTATGACATTGAAGATATTTTCTTAAATAGATCATAGTCGACTACTTGAATTTCAAACACAAATTTCCATTAGAAATCCGAAAACTTCTTCGATGAGACACCCTGTATATATTGAACCCGACCTATAACCAAATTAAAGCTAGATGTAAGCTTATTATATATGCAAAGAGTCAATGTTCTGTGATAAATGGTTTTTGATCTAAGAATTTCGATCGCCTTTTCTACATTTTGGACCACTGAGTAGCGTAGGATGAACAGATATCTTACGCGATTGCAATTACTTATTACACAGTGATCAACAGAATTTAACTGGTGTATTTCTATTTCTTCAAGTAAAGTGTTTTCATGATATTTTCTACGTATTGCTGTGGTCTGGCACCCCGGGGTCCGTAAATTCAGTGTTATTTTATTTATAGAGATTAATCTTTGTCAATGTGCTGGGAAAGTTCTCTCAGGTATTAATATTTTATTTTTAAGTAAGATTTTGCTAATTGAATTGATTTGATTGTTTAATTTGTTTATTTAAATGTCAGTTGGTTTAAAGTAATTTCACTCTGTAATATATTTTTATTTGATCATGTAGTTTATGTCCTTCCTAGAAGAATTCTTCTTCTATGATCTTTGCATTTGTGCGCTGCTTTGGCACGCATCTGTTTGTTATATGTATGCGATGTTTGGGCCCCTGAAGGGCAGTTACTTGAACGATAGCGTGTAAGTAGATTGTTATTTTATTTTCTTTGCTGCCATTGTTGGTAATTTCGTTTAATTTTAAAGCTTTGTTCGTTTAATTTGTATATTTTATCATCCTCTCAAGGTACTCGTTAAATAATCATTGGCATTATATTATTGTGTGCACAAGTTAGATGTAAGATCTTTTATTATATTTGTTCTAGAAGGTGGTGTAAGTTTTTAAAAGAGTTTTTTTTTCCGTTTTCAAGTTTGCTGATTTATATTTTATAGTTAATTACCTCGGGTTAGGTGAAAAGAAGCATTCTGCTTGTATTAAATTTTATTTTTGTAAATTTACTTGTTTTGTCCACGTTTAAATTAATTTAGGTTGTTTTAAATTTTGAGACCACGTGGATTTTGTGAAGTAGGATTTCTTCTAGAACAAATTTGTCTTTTGTTTGTTTAAAGGCATTGTCTTTTAGTAAATTAGATTCAAGCAGGTTTTGATTTTGGCCAGGACTCTCAGTTCAAGTTTGATTTTTCCTGCGTAATTGTAATTAAATGTTTTTTTTTCTTTTTTTTATAAAAAATAAAAATTTATGATTGTTAACGTCATTCAAACTTCTGTTCTTTATTTTTGAACCAACCATTTCAATCTTTGGGGATTTTAAAGAAAGTCAAATTTTTCAAACGCTCACATTTTACTTTTCATGATAGGTTTAATTGTGAGGGTAACCTTGAGGTTAAGTCATCTTTTGCGCCCTTTTATTATTTTATCCGCTGAGCTAGTAAATTTAATTTTTCATTTTTTTTTACTTTTTATTTTGCATTTATGCTGGTACCATCAGTACACAGCAGTATGTTCTGTTCTAGAAATTTTCAGCAATATTACAAATACGACCTGCAAAAGAGGAGCAGCCGAGCAAACAACGAGGGAATTGAAAAGCAGAAAAACGAGAGCCACTTTAAATAACAAAATTCTTTCGCTCGGTTCTCCCACTCATGTGCCACCACCAACACGATATATATATGACGACTGCTGAGAAAAGTTAGATAATATTAAACCTCCGGCAGAAACAATGAGGCCATAACCGGAAGAATGTCGGTTTCCGGGCGGCAGCGTGTATCAGCGAAATAGGACTTCTAGAAGCGGGCGTAAGAGGACGAACCCCTCGACTTGTATTAGGCTATTTCCCTTGCGGTCCGGCGTGCGCGACGGGGCCCGGCTATCCCTTATCCCGCAATTTCCACCGTCATCATTCTTCCCGCTCTCTCCAGCAGTTACGGAATCGCCGTCGTAGTCATGGTCGTCGTCGTTCGCTCGCTAGCTCGTTCGTCCGATCGAAGGTCGTTCGCTTTTATTTTCCGACGCAGCCCCACTCGATGCAGCCGAGTCCTTACTACAAGTCACGGAGAAAATTGTTGCGAAAGTTACAGGATACGGGGATGTGAAATATCGGCATGTAAATTTCGGGCAAATTGGTTGGTGCGCGGCGCCTCCACCAGANCTTAATTGTGACAAAACATATTATTAAAATTCGTTACGTAGTAAGTGACAGAGATCTGAATTAAATTCCTCTAGCGCGCTAGAGGAATTTAATATCATGTCATCTAATCTCACTTTTAGCAGAATGCGTGGCTTATTTTTTAAATTTAACTGCAATGCTATTGATGCACGTAATGTCTGGTAAAATAGATTTTGGGGTTTCTAGGCATGCACAACCTAACTCCCAAAAAGGATATTTTAATAATAAAAAACCCATATGCTGCAATATTTATCCATCACTGTATATTAATTATTGAAGTTCAAAGACGTGTAGTTTTGTATTCCTGTTTTCTTCAAGATCAAAATTTAACTCGCAAAAAACGTTGGTATGTTGTAGTTTATTTCAAACTTTGCTGCAATTTATGTTCATGTAGAGTTAAATGTTAAGTTACAAGATTGATAGTTTAAATTAAATTTACCTAAAAATATTTGTAGCATAGATCATTTATAATTATTTCTTGTTTTTATTATTCTCCTTGTATTAGATAGATATACTAAAAAAAACATTTGTATAATAAAGAACATGTTTTTCAAACTCTTTACATTTTTGTTTTATTAATATTTATTGACTGTTAAGAAAATGACCAAATATAAATATTCAAATATTATATAGTTTTTCTTTACTAATTTTGGTTATCTGTTGATTATAATGGTACAAGAGAAGAAGTTAAAAAGTTCATTTGAAGAATAATTTTAACGTATTTTTAATGGCGCTAATATTTCAAACACTTATTACAGCTATACAAAACCCCAGTTTACAAATCAAAATAGAGTTTTACATCGCATCGTATTAGGCGTCGTGATAAAAAATATAATTTTTCATATTTGTTGGTATTCATATAGAAATTAGTTTTTCGAACACTCTGTATAAAACGAGTAAAAGATGACGCACACCAATAGGTATTTGCGTATGTTTGTACTTGCGCACCCATTATATTAGTACAGTAAGCATAACACATTACGTTGTGACATCTAACTATCAAACACTCTGTGAAATACTTGATCCTATTCAAGATGCTATAATGTCAAAAATTAAACAAATTGTCAAAATCTTAAAAACGGTTAAAGTTAAGAATAGCGGATACTAAAACAAATTCATAAGAAATAACGCAATAACTCAGCTAGATCGACAAAAATCATATGATTCTATTCAAAATAAGTAAAGCTGATGTGAACACCCTGTATAACCGATGTGTTATGACATTGAAGATATTTTCTTAAATAGATCATAGTCGACTACTTGAATTTCAAACACAAATTTCCATTAGAAATCCGAAAACTTCTTCGATGAGACACCCTGTATATATTGAACCCGACCTATAACCAAATTAAAGCTAGATGTAAGCTTATTATATATGCAAAGAGTCAATGTTCTGTGATAAATGGTTTTTGATCTAAGAATTTCGATCGCCTTTTCTACATTTTGGACCACTGAGTAGCGTAGGATGAACAGATATCTTACGCGATTGCAATTACTTATTACACAGTGATCAACAGAATTTAACTGGTGTATTTCTATTTCTTCAAGTAAAGTGTTTTCATGATATTTTCTACGTATTGCTGTGGTCTGGCACCCCGGGGTCCGTAAATTCAGTGTTATTTTATTTATAGAGATTAATCTTTGTCAATGTGCTGGGAAAGTTCTCTCAGGTATTAATATTTTATTTTTAAGTAAGATTTTGCTAATTGAATTGATTTGATTGTTTAATTTGTTTATTTAAATGTTCAGTTGGTTTAAAGTAATTTCACTCTGTAATATATTTTTATTTGATCATGTAGTTTATGTCCTTCCTAGAAGAATTCTTCTTCTATGATCTTTGCATTTGTGCGCTGCTTTGGCACGCATCTGTTTGTTATATGTATGCGATGTTTGGGCCCCTGAAGGGCAGTTACTTGAACGATAGCGTGTAAGTAGATTGTTATTTTATTTTCTTTGCTGCCATTGTTGGTAATTTCGTTTAATTTTAAAGCTTTGTTCGTTTAATTTGTATATTTTATCATCCTCCAAGGTACTCGTTAAATAATCATTGGCATTATATTATTGTGTGCACAAGTTAGATGTAAGATCTTTTATTATATTTGTTCTAGAAGGTGGTGTAAGTTTTTAAAGAGTTTTTTTTTCCGTTTTCAAGTTTGCTGATTTATATTTTATAGTTAATTACCTCGGGTTAGGTGAAAAGAAGCATTCTGCTTGTAATTAAATTTTATTTTTGTAAATTTACTTGTTTTGTCCACGTTTAAATTAATTTAGGTTGTTTTAAATTTTGAGACCACGTGGATTTTTGTGAAGTAGGATTTTCTTCTAGAACAAATTTGTCTTTTGTTTGTTTAAAGGCATTGTCTTTTAGTAAATTAGATTCAAGCAGGTTTTGATTTTGGCCAGGACTCTCAGTTCAAGGTTTGATTTTTCCTGCGTAATTGTAATTAAATGTTTTTTTTTCTTTTTTTTATAAAAAATAAAAATTTATGATTGTTAACGTCATTCAAAACTTCTGTTCTTTTATTTTTGAACCAACCATTTCAATCTTTGGGGATTTTAAAGAAAGTCAAATTTTTCAAACGCTCACATTTTACTTTTCATGATAGGTTTAATTGTGAGGGTAACCTTGAGGTTAAGTCATCTTTTGCGCCCTTTTATTATTTTATCCGCTGAGCTAGTAAATTTAATTTTTCATTTTTTTTTACTTTTTATTTTGCATTTATGCTGGTACCATCAGTACACAGCAGTATGTTCTGTTCTAGAAATTTTCAGCAATATTACAATACGACCTTGCAAAAGAGGAGCAGCCGAGCAAACAACGGAAGGGAATTGAAAAGCAGAAAAACGAGAGCCACTTTAAATAACAAAATTCTTTCGCTCGGTTCTCCCACTCATGTGCCACCACCAACACGATATATATATGACGACTGCTGAGAAAAGTTAGATAATATTAAACCTCCGGCAGAAACAATGAGGCCATAACCGGAAGAATGTCGGTTTCCGGGCGGCAGCGTGTATCAGCGAAATAGGACTTCTAGAAGCGAGCGTAAGAGGACGAACCCCTCGACTTGTATATAGGCTATTTCCCTTGCGGTCCGGCGTGCGCGACGGGGCCCGGCTATCCCTTATCCCGCAATTTCCACCGTCATCATTCTTCCCGCTCTCTCCAGCAGTTACCGGAATCGCCGTCGTAGTCATGGTCGTCGTCGTTCGCTCGCTAGCTCGTTCGTCCGATCGAAGGTCGTTCGCTTTTATTTTCCGACCGCAGCCCCACTCGATGCAGCCGAGTCCTTACTACAAGTCACGGAGAAAATTGTTGCGAAAGTTACAGGATACGGGGATGTGAAATATCGGCATGTAAATTTCGGGCAAATTGGTTGGTGCGCGGCGCCTCCACCAGAAATTCTACGCGTATTTTTTTTGCCGAGACGAAGCGGAAGGAATTTGTGAGCGTTGAATCGAGGTTGTGTAGTTTTTGCGGATATCTGTTATCGTCTCGTAAATTCACGCAAATGGAACAATGAAGGCAGAAGTAATACTGCTTGTGTTGTGATACAAACTTTCTTTTCTTTACCAGACATTCAAAATAAAATTGAATTACAGAATTTTCTTTTATTTCTGTGATGAAAATGTTTAAAAATAAAGAAGATATTTGGTAATATTTTATTATTATATATACCTAACAATGTTTTACCTTGAAACAACCCGATATCATAAAAATCATTCATCGAAACCAGAAAAGCCTATTTTATGATACTAACTTCGACCTCCGATCCCCTCTATGCCCTCAAATTCCGATTTAGAAAATCAAATTTTAGTTTCAGAGAACGAAATTCCAATTTTAGAAAATCAAAGATTAATTTCAGGAAATGAAACTATAATTTAAGATAGATAACCTTCGTTTATATCGTTTGTTGCTGCTAGACGTCAAACTTTAGATATGTGAAGCATTGAAGCCCTCGAAGGTCTTCAAGTTTCCACTGGGCAAGATACTGGGCTTTATAGAGAACACCAAGCTGCTCGAGTGGAAATAAGAGAATCAATAGGGATGGTACAATGAGCACCTTGCTCAAGTGCCCGGACATCAAGTGTCACCCTAACTTGAATGAATGAATGAATGAATGTGAAGCATCTATTAGATTACTAAGTAAATAGAAGAAAAAAATGGTGATGCATTCTCAATACTGAATGAAGAACGATGGTTTGGAAAATAATGCCCAGGATAGCTAGTGTTCCTCTCAAAACTGCATGTGATTGATTAAGAAAGCGAAGGAAGAAAGCAGGAAGAGAAACGTCGTGAAGCATTATATCCAAAAACGCCATAGAAATGATAATACGCTTGATCGATGTGAATTCACAAATCACTAATAGGCTAGAAAATAGCCGAAGGTTGGCTCAAGAATATAACACTAACATAACTTCTCAAGCTGTATCTGGACATTTTGAGGGTATATGTTACCCAATAAAAACTCCACATTTTTATCAACGAAATAAATTTTAGTTAATTCTGCCGACGTGACGTAGTAGTGTCGAGGTGAATGTAGTTTCAATCGCCTGTGTAACTATGAGTGAATACTGCTGTGCGAAGCCAGAGAATAAATGAAACAAATGCTCAAGGTTGTTTTCATGACAATAGGGTATATATTTTACTTAAAAACACATTGCTACCCGTTTATTGTCGTGAAGGCAATGTAAAAGATCCGCCTTTCATGCACAAGTATTCATACAATGAATGAAATAGACCGCTTGAATTCGTATTATAGAGCTGATGATCTGCCATGAATGATAATGGAAGCTTTGTTCTCAACACTACGCCGTGTCAGAAGACTTCAGCGAGCAACAGTTGATTTACTAAGGAGTAAAAGTCCGGAAAAGGAACTTACATGTGAATTATATCATATGATCCTTAACAAGAGTTGAATATTGAAAGCGACCCAAAGGATTTTATAAACGTAAAGACTTCAGTGACTGACCTCGACCTTGTTTACAGACATGTTTTCAAAATGGCCATGTTGAATCCAACGGAATATATTGTAGCACGCATCTATTTTTAAATTTGAAATTTGGGTTTCCTGCTACTTCAGCTGATGGCGCCACCTCTTTAGAGCGGAGATCATTAAACTGCTCATACTGTGCGCTAGTGTGTAAAGAGTCAATTCAAATATAAATATGCGCACGGGCGTCTATTTTGTATCAAAGAGTTAGGCCGCTTTCAGGCGAAGAGGTTTGGTTGATTCAAATAAGTTGCCTCGTTTATGCTCAACTAGTTGATTGTCATTGAAGACTTGGGTCTGGTTCAGAGGAGGCGATTAGTTGATTCGACTAGCTGAACGGACGGTTGTCAAGGAGCATACTTATATGAACCCTTATCAGTATGCTCTTAGACAACCGTCCATTCAACTAGTGGATCAACTAATCGCCTAATCTGAAACAGGCCTCATTCAAGCCTGTTGACTCCATTTCAAACGGTTCAGGCGGTTCCCAAAAATTTCCTATATCAGTATGTTCCTTGACAACTGTCCATTCATCTAATGGAATCAATTAATCGCCTCGTCTGAAAGCGGCCTTAGTTACAGCGCGAAAAAACGAAGCGAGCAAAGCAAACGGTGAACATAAATTGGTGAATATAAATAAATCGGTAAATATAAATATTAGTAATTCAGAGAATTAGTTTAATAAATGCTTTTAGAAAAGTCTAGTTATTGATTATTAGTGTTTTAGTGGTATAATTTTATTTTTATATATTTTAAGTGTTAAAATAAATACTTTTAAGCTCGAAAACCTTGGAATATTTAGAATACAATTAAGTCTGAACTAAAAAATCCACCGCTAGCTTTAGGAAGCCGTTTTAATGAAGATATTGTGGGCATCTGATGTTATGCGGCAAGAAAGTTAGGCCATGCAGCAGAATTATGTCCACATGTATTTTATTTAATTTTCAAAATGTAAATGGGTTAAAATTTTGAAATAAAAAACATGATTTTGACCCTTTATAGCACAAACTTCAATTTTCTGAAATTGTAGTTGACGGAGCTGGGGATAAGTTTCAGGTCTCAAGTGATTTATCCATACTTCTTATAAATTGTAAATTATGAGATTGTTGCTGCCTATAGGACAGTTAGCGATCGTGTTTGAACGAATCCAGTATAATTAAATGCAAAATTAGACTGTTTATGATTTCTGTAGTTGTTTTTGTTTTTTATAGAATGTTTAGTATACAAATTAGGTGTGTCTTCTCATCGAATACAATTTTGCAATAAATAATAGGACTTCCTATTAGGTATTTAAAAGTTGGCACACTGTTAGGCAACTCCCGTAAAACGAAAGATTACATCACAAAATATGTCATAGTAGCGAAGAAAATATATGAAAAAAAAATCAAATTAACCAAGGATAAGACACCGTCACCACTAAGACCATATTAAAGACAATCCTCTACGAACGACGCCACAAAGAAGTAATTACATTAGAAGCACCAAAAGAAACGTATCACTATGGTTTCCTTTTCTTAATCAGGAGCAATTCTACCTAGTCAAAATATAGTTTAATTATTTTAAGTAGAAAACATTTTCTTTCAGTGCTTCTCACACCATTTACGTTATTAACCTTTTTATTAGAATTTCCAGTTTTAACCATTACAATTATTACTTGGGAACTTTTTAGGTAGTTCTTTTTTTTCATCTCTTATAGCCTTAAGCTAAGGCAGAACAATTAGGAACATAAAACGTCTGTATTTCATCCGTATTTACATTTCGTTACCATATCAGAAACAGAATATAACTTTTAGTAGCCCTCCAGCTCATTTTCTTCATTAAAAAGATTAAAAACATTCAGCCTTTTTAATTCCCCAAGGAAAAATACAAAAAAAAAATGCATTATCTCTTCTAATAACATCGCTATATTACATAAAAAAACGAAAATAAAGCCAGCGTATTTCAATTTTGGGACTAAGGCCAGTGTTAAAATGGAAAGTGAAATTAATATTATTTTTCGAGAGTATCGCATTTTAGGTAAAAAGAAAACAGCTTCCACTTTGTTTTCGGTTCGTATAAATACGAGTTACGCGCGGCATACATAAGATACTCTTTGTGATAAAGTATCATATGTGCAGAGATAAGATGTTTACCACATATTAGTATATTCTGGAACAATAGATACGTATGGGAAATGCAAGCTAGGTAAATTTAATAATATAAAGAGGTACCAAATAGAATAAGAGAGAGAGTCTAAATATTGACATGTAACAGTGAAGTTCATCGTTAGTTTAGCTCCAAATTGTAATACCGTTGTGTTAGTGCTGTTTGAACCTACAAATAAAATTTGTTAACAAGTTTTTATAGCGTTTTTAAAAACTACCCGCTCTACCAGAGCCTTTTAACTTACGATTAGACCTAGCTACCCGCTTTGGATATCAAAGAAATGTTTTTATAATGATTTCTTCCTCTCGAGTTCTTAACTGGATTGGAACTAAAAAAGTTTGAGTTTGGTTATTAAACAGGGAGGGTGTGCAAAAAGTGCACCAAACAACATTGATCAGTTGTTCTGTAAAATGGATGCTTCTAAATTATAAGAAAAGTGTCCTTCTTTACTTTAACCTCTTTACCGCTGCGCATAGCACCTTAATCTCAATATAATGCATTATAAATCTAATAAGAGAATTTTGTTCCTATTGAAAATATTTACAAAAAAACGCAATAGAAACTTCTTAGACGATTATCGATCTATCTCGATAGTATGTGCCCTCTCAAATATTCTCCAATGTGTATCGGCAGTAATTATTGGTGTTGATTGCTAATAGCCCGGTTGTCACAATAAAATATCTAAATACAGCTCCTTCCTCATTTTATAAAAAGTTATGGAATTATATCGCCGTCGGCAAATGCCATTTCGAAATATTCATAGTTAGTAGGTCGTTCAAATGGACAAATCGCAAACAAAATGGTTACTATTTCGTTTTGACTAGATTTCATAAGGTGATTAATTTGAATCTCCCCCGAGGTTTAGTGTTGGAACCAATGTTTTACATACATAAATTAGATACGTTAATAGAGATTCTTTGATATAACATGTTGTACACCACGATTTCTGCTGCTAGAAGTGATAGTTTTCACTCAAATTGTAACAAAATATTAGTCTAGCACTGTTGATTGGTATGAAAATATTTTTTTTTTCTATAATAATAATAATAAATATATTTCCTAACATATGCAACATATTTGGATCTAATTAACAACCAGTACAGATTATTATAATTCATGTATGCTGGGTATACAGGGTGTCCCACCGAACTGGGTCATTAGATTTTTTTTGAACTTCTAGTAGGAATTTGATTTTGAAACTTGCATTGTAGTCATGGCCCACTGTAGTCTATTTAAGGAAAATATTTTCAACTTTGATATCAACTTTCTTATTTTAAATGGAATGGTACAATTTTTATCGGTACAATGAATGTATCGAGTGATTTGCAATTAGTTTACATGAGGGTTCCCTATCCCTAAACTCAACCGTTTTTGAGATTTTTTGACGTTTACACTGTTTCAAGTAAAATTAAATAGCTGACAAGGTATCAGATATTTAGTGGCTCTACTAATGTCGGTGTAAGCACAAAGACGTAGGTAGAAAGTTTTATGGCAATAATGACCAAGTCACATACATGGTGTTCGAAAACGCATCTGGATATCTTTAAACCAACAAAACTTTTTTATTTCAAATGGAACATATTTTACTACAGCATTGAATGCAGCGTAAAATTCTACATCGATTGACATGAGGATTTGGTATACCTATTTTTTATAGTTTTTGAGATATTAGCATTTATTGCCTAAAATATGACTAATTTCCAAGTTTCGAGCAAATAAAATATTTTTTTCCTAAAATACACTCTGTATATTAATTTTTAGAATGATGCGTTATCTTTTTTTGCATTGTTTGGTTTCCATACCTGAGATATTTATCATTGGAAATTTTCCAATTATTAGCAAATTTTATGTACTTAAGTGTAATTATAAAATATTAATAAGCCATAATTATTATGCGACTGTAAATTACATGTTAATATTTTTACCTGCTTATTAAATGCATGGAAAATAAGTTAATTAAAAAAAAACTAAGAAACTATTATTCTAAAAGAACATTTATATTGGACATTTTGGAAGACTTTTAATAGTTCATTCCTGATTTATGTTATCTGTCTGTATCGCTTAATATCTAGTTTAATACAAAAAGCCAAGAGGCTGCATTGTTTTCGGAGATTCCATGTCAGACGGCTCCCCTACAAAGAAAATACCTGCTCTAATAAGTGAACAATATTTGAAATATTATGGGTGTATTTAGGATATTTGCTTTAATTTCCCTTTTTATTTTATTTTTTTGAGGTTTTTATTCATTGCAAGTAAGTGTAGGTATCTAAATCATTGTTACATTCTTTATGAATGTAGAATAAATCTAAAATGTTATTTGTATATGTAACTTTCTTATTTCTTTCGATTTACAATATTTTGCTTGTTAGAAGAAAATGTGTGAAGGAGTTGACAGCATTAGGACTTTCTATAAAAGATATGACTTGTTCATACTGCATAGGTTTATCACCGCGCAAATTGGTAAATTACCAACAATGGATATTACTTGTTTGTTAGCACATCTCATGGCCTACTAATATCTAATAATTAATGTACGTTCTCTATGACTAAGAGGCATTACTATTAGTAAGAAATTAGTGAACATTAGATATCTGAAACATTAGTATTTAGATAGGTTAGGCAAATAATGTAGAGAGTGTTTTGTAGGAAAAAACTCATTTTATTTGGTTGAAACTTAGAATTTAGGCATATTTTTAGCAATTTTTTGCAAGAAATGCTAATACTTTAGAAACTATTAAAAATGGGTATACCAAACCCTACTATCAATCGATGTAGAATTTTGCGCTGCATTCAATGCTGTAGTAAAAAATACCATGTTCCATTTGAAAGAAAAAAGTTTTGTTAGCTTAAAGGTATCCACATTGGAGGCGCGTTTTTGAACACCCTGTATGTGATTCCGTAATTATTGCTATAACACCTTGTAGCTACGTCCTTGTATTTACATCGACTTTAGTAGAGCCACTAAATATCTGCTATCTCATGAAATATTTGATTTTATTTGAAAGAGTGCAAATGTCAAAAAATCCACGAAAATGAAAATATCTCAAAAACGGGTCGAGTTTCGGGATAGGGAACCTTCATATAAACTAGTTGCAAATGACTCGCCAAATTCATTAGACCGATAAAAATTATACCATTCCATTTAAAATAAGAAAGTTGATATCCACACCCTGTATACCGAATGTGCTATAAAGTTGAAAATATTTTCCTTAAATAGATGACAGTAGACCATGACTACACTGCAAATTTCAAAATCAAATTTCTGTTAGAAGTTCAAAAAAATCTAAGGTCCCAGTTCGGTGGGGACACCCTGTATACTTACACCAGTTTAAGGTGCACTTCGAGCAACGGAGAAAGTTGGAAAAGCTAACGTATTCAAGGAGATACATTAAACCGACTCATTTGATAAAATTTAAACTTGCTAGTCTTTTTGCGAACATGACATGTTTCTAGAACTTTATGAGGTTGCAAGTTAAACATATTACATCATAGCAATTTTCCCCAAGTTTACCTTTCATACACAATCCATCCTAAAGTTTCTACTCTAATTAACGAATTTTCTGTAAAACAATATCTTAGACACCTGGCCTATAAAATATTCCCACGCTTCGTGTTACCCAAGACTGAAAGAATATAAAACCAAGACGTAGCCTCTTCGGAATGAGTATTTATACGGTAAAGTGAAACCTACAGAGCGTCGTATGTCAAAAAAAGGATAATTAGACGGCGTCGCCAGCAGACGCTAAATTGAATCTCATCCTCAGCATCTCCTCTTGTAACTTCACACGCCTACTTGTAGGTGGAAAAGGCAAAGCTAGTCATATTGGACGAAGCAGATTAGATCCGCCTTCGTTGACGAGGTTCGGACGCCTCCCCAGAGGGAGTTTCACAAAAATAACTACGCGAACGTGTTTTACATTTAAATTAAATCCCTGCGTTGTTGTCTTACCCTTTTTGCGTCCACCCTGATTAAGTTCAGTTTTCAAAGTCTTGGGATTCGGTCGTCAAAGCATTTTTGCGCTAATGAACTGTTACAGAGAATAGCAGCATTCACTGTGACTTATCGATCTCGTGATCGCAGAAAGTCACTGTTACTTACCGATCACTGTAAAATTCACTTTGCTGTTCCGCGTAGGCGAATTTTTGAAATCCACCCTGCACCTGTAGACGCCCTCATCGGAGAGGTGGATGTTGTCAATAGTGAGAGAGGCGGGTGTGGTCGACGTCCTGAAGAATGCTCTTGGGCCGAAGACCGCGGGTGACGACCAGAGTTTCGCCTGGTTGAATTGTCGTCCTCTGACGTCAAAACTGTAAAGTAAAACATGTACCATTGTAATTTTTATCGTGTATGAGGGTAAATTTGGAACAATTCGTAGGAGAAGACGATGATCCAAAACTATTTCAAGTTAACGGGAAAAGCATAACAAAATGATACTGCAAATGTACTGGTGGCCAAGCTGGAGCGAATTGAATCATATATGTAAGTAGCGTATTGCTTGTATGCAACTACTTACTCACTTGAAGTGACATTACTAAATTAATGTATCCACCCGCGACGGCTTTCAGTGTATTTACGTAATCATGATTCTTTTATTATTTTTTTTTTTCAAAACATAAACCTTCAGGAGTCTGTGCTTTTACATTCATTTTCTTGACAATCCTAACCTAAAAGTTGCAACTGATGGTAATTTAGTGACCAGTGGAAATATAAGCTGTTTCATTGTTCATTATTCATTCAGTATTCATTACAAGTACATCTCAATAGATGGTATGAAACGCAACACCCAAATCAATATAAAAATCCTGGTCCTTGAATTAGCAGAAGGAGATATCAGAAAAAAGTAAACCATATCTATTAAACTAATAGGGCAATCCACAGAATGTTAAATTCAGCTTTGGTCCTGGCTTCGTAATATGGTACTAGGGACCAACTCCCTTCCTCCCCTTCAATTTAACAACAATTTTAGAAATGCGATGTCTTCTCTCGGGTTATGGACGTGTTATGTACGCAATGCTTCCACCGGTGTAATGGATTGCAATAGAAAAAGAGTAGAATTATAGATTGGTACTAAGCGGATCTTTATATAAAGCGGAGGTATAATTATTAAGTATGACGAACGTGTGGAAGGAAAAACGAGAGCGTTGGTTGACGCAGTTCGAAACCGGAATTTCCATATTTTTTATTGTAATGGTATAAAAGTTGTAGTGTTTGCTACAAACCATCAGTCAAATGCGAGTGTAAAAACATACTATTATTATCCACCCGGTAAAAAGCCGCTTTAATTGTAGGCTGCCATGTTGAAAAACGTGACAGGACCGTATGCCAACTGCGCGTAACATCGAAAACATGGTCAAAGCTGCAATAAAAGATAAACAACTGCAAATAAGGTATGCTATTTATAAAACATAACTGGTCATGCATCGCAAAGTCGTCTATTTGTTCGTGCATTCGCCTTGTATCCATCCTGACCTACGGGAAGAAAATTACCAACATTAACTATTTTCCACTTTTATTTATTGTTAATAAAAATTACATTGATAAACGAAGGTTTTGTTATAAAAAATTGCTCCTACTGATCCTTGTATAATAATTATCTTCAAAGAAACTTCAAGCCATTGATTCCTTAGCTATACACGTTCATTTATCTAATGGCGTGTTAATCCCGATAAATCTTGTTTAGCTTCAAGGCTCAAGGGATAGAAAATTTATTATCCAAAGAAACATGAAAATCCTTAAAAACAAGTATGCAAGTTGTTCTTGTGTTGTGTATTCATGTTTTAGACACGTAGGCGTTTTACAAAATCATGAAGTTGTTAAAGATAAAAAGAAAGACTTTTTCATTGTCTTTTAGGTGAGTATAATAGTAGAGACCAAAAAGAAATTTGTATTAAGAAACAGTGTGCAAGAACAGGTATCCGTACTTCTGATTGTAAGAATGCCTCCCTAATTTTAATAAATATTTGTTATCATCTTTTTACAATAAGGTAGAATGGGTGGAAGACTTGGTAAAGGCAATGAAAAGGAGAGCTTCCTTTTTCTAAGAAATAAATTACCCGAAATAAGCAAAGTTAAAATAAAAGGAAATATTTGTGGGGCGGTATATGAGGGAACCAATAAAGAATGAAAGTTTCCACGATACTTTTGGTGGAAGAGACTCTTCTGCGTAGCAATTCTGCAAGTCAGCAGACCCTTTTGGGAATAAAAAACTTGAAAATCATAAATAGTTTGTTAACGAACTGCTAAAAGACTACATAAAAGCTAGCATTAAAATATTACTGAAGGACGAATATAAACATGTTTTCTAGATAAATCCTATTATGTCATATAGTGCATTATTTCCTAAGCTAGTGCTTCAGACGAATTATACTCAAACAACTTTAGGAAATTTATAAGAATCACCAATTTTAGTTCATATAGCAAACAAAGTGTTTAAATTTATATATCAGTATTATCATTACCAATTATAATTTCAAAATCAAAAAAATAAAAAATAAATAAAACAAAAAATACATGACACTTCACAGATTCGAACTCCAAACCTTACAGATTACTATTCCGGGTTAATTAAAAGTACTATTGATAGTACAACTTCGGTAAATATACCATACACCATTTTGGGCCTAACTATTTTCAGCCTTAAAAAAAAAATTAACGCCTTTCGGTTTGAAGTCAACAGCAGTAGTAGTTCTGAAGATGTGGAGGTGAAGGAGTGTGAACGATATGTCCATTAGAAGAAGATTTCAGCCAGGAAACCAAGCAGTATGTAGCCTTGCCATCCATAACTAATGCGTTGCAAAAGTACTGAACAACGTGAGTTGAAAATTTCGTTGATTCTTTTTGCAAGTTTTGAAAAGTTGCTAATAACACGTGTCCTTTGGAATTCCTATAGTATTCCAAGAACTTCCTTAAAGTGTATTCCGGCAGCAGAAGATGTTGTGTAACTTTGTATTTCCTTTTCTTTGCCTGTTTGTATATTTTTCAATATATTGTATACTTATTCTTTAGCGGATTTTGTCGCCTTTCTTTTTTAAAGTTGCAAAATAAAAATCTTTGGAATTTTGAACAAAATGCACAATTATAAAAATGTTTATAAGAAACTTTCAGCCGGAAGATTTTGTACATAATAAAGAATCAAATTGTCACCATTGAAAGGTAGACTGGAGATACCAATGGCAATATTATTTTTAAACATGGTTTGGAATATATTCGGAAAGAAATGGAAAAAAAAAACATACACTAAATTGTTGTTCTTCACTATTTTGAAAATCACAAGAAGTGCGCTAACCGGCCTTGTGATCCTTCACCGCCTCCTAGATAACGACACCTACATTTTTTATTTTAATTTTCTGTATTCCCGCATCAATAATTCCTACGCTAGGAGCGTGTTTTGAGAATCCATTCTGCTTTCGTTCATTTCCTTCCCCCTCTTGTTATTGCCTGTCATATCAGATTCATTGTTATCGAAAAATTTCGCCATATAACGAAATACATCACACCGTTTCTCCCGATGACAGATTCATCTTCGGCCTGTCATAGCGTTCCCAAGTAAAGTTTTTTATTCATAAGTAATTTATCGGTTTACGTTCCAGTATTATTGCGATGACGAATATAATCGATTAGATATAGAATGTTGACACGAATGCGGAAGCAAAATAAATTGGAGCGCGTCGAAAAGAAAAGAAATCAAAAAGAAAAAGACATCAGTAAAGAAAAACATCGTTTCCTTTAAATTTTCAAACAGGAACATAAATATGGATGAATGTATGTATTTAGATGCATTCATACGGTGCATACTGTTTGCAGCAGGTTGTTTATAAAGGTTTTTGCAAATTTTCAATTTCACAAAATTATCTTTTAGAAAAAATAAATTGATTTCCATTATGTTTATTATTAGTTTAACCTTCGACCAAGAGCTGGCGGTTGTAAAATAAACAAATCGAGTGAAATAATTTAATTATATGTGGTTCACAGTTAACAGTAAGGTTATGATTATAATTAAGAAATAATGCGTATCTCGCCAGCGAATTTTCGATGAGAAGTGAAACTGAAAACACTATGGTGTGGATGGCTAGCTCGTTCTTATTTCTAGTTGAGTGGGCGTGATAGTTCGAATTCTTCGCGAATTTTTGTTTGTTCTGATGTACATAGTTGTTACAGGTTAATATATACGCATTCACCATTGTCATTACCCTTTCTTGGGTGAACAAATTTCGGAAATTTTCTTGGGTTCGTAATCCTACCATGTTCTCAATGTACGTTTTTGTAGAATTAAAATTTTAGTATTTAATTCGTCTGATTGTAAATACTGCCATGCTTAATTTTGAAGTAAGCGAAGATATATGCTCCCACAAATCCAATCCTCCATCCAAGAAAATTCACCATGTGTCCTCTAGTGTTTGACGAAAGAGTAAGTATCAGCGTTTTATTTTCATTTATTTTCAATTTGTTTAATTCACACCATATCTTCATTACTGTTAATGTGTTATCTCTAATGTGATTTATTTTACAAGTGTTGTCGCAGATCACCACAAAGGACGCATCGTCAGCATCAAACACATGAATAACATTATCCAAAAGATCATATATATTTTAAAAAGTATAGACGCCAAAATGGAACCTTGTAGAACACCGGTGTTAGATGTAGAATCGTTCCAACTTATGACTTGCGCTGTATCCTGAAGGTCAGATTTTATTAATTTAATAATATGCTGTACTCCTTATTCCATAAGTTTTACAGCTTTGTTAATAGTAAACTATGCGACACTTTCCTGATTATCTTTCGCAGATAACACCTCATTTACAGCCTCCGCTAGGGCATATTGATGGTGGAATTTTGAGATATATATTTATGTTGCATTGACGTGAATAAGTTGTGGTTCCCTAAGAAGGAACTCTTTTGGACAGCACTCCTTCAATTACATTAGAGAGTGCAGATAAAATCAATATTAACCTGTAGTTCTCCTATTCTAATTATTTTCTTTTATGTAAACAGGCACCACTCTCGCTGTCTTCATTTCTTGTGGAAAGGTCCTTTCCTCTTTGCTATAATTAATAACATTTTCCAACGTTTCACAAATTTCTCTGGAAACGTCGCGTCGTGTGTATCACGGACGGTAGCTCGCTGGCGCCCCAAGCTAACGTGTCAGCAATTTCATTGCCTCTGATCCCAGAGTGACCTGGCACCCATCTCAATGTAACATTAAGATGTTCCGTCAGCTGTTTCAGTATTCTGTGGCACCCCAGTACCACCTCAGAGTCAAATCTGACAGCCTACAAAGTTTTGAGGGCAGCTTGGCTGTCGGAGATGATTTCTATCCATCCATTCTTGCGTGAGCAGTTTGAGATGCCCTCAGCACAGGCCTGAATTGCAATGATTTCGGCTTGGAAAATGTTGGGGGAGGTTCCTAGGCTGAAAGCTTCGGTTGTTGTGTTCTTTACTTCTAATTGTTATTATTACATTATTATCATTAGTAGCTTGAACGGTTTTCGTTATATTTAGTTATAAGTATTTGGAGAAATGTGATATGCTGGAAGCATATATTATATGCGGCAAAAATTCAATAAGGACTGTCTGATATTATGCACAACAATATCCTTTACGACAGCAGCCAGATTGACGTTACTTTCGAAAACTTTACAGACAATTTAGGCAACACGATTGTTTATTTAAGAAGAAAAGAATAGAGTAAATATCATTATCAACGAGGAGGTAGAAATTAGAGTGTTGGCATATTTTGAAACCCATCGCGAATTTTCCATTAGAGATGCTACTAAGGAATTGGGTTTAAGTTAGGCGTTAGTCCAGAGTATTTTAAAAAAGCATAAGTACATCCCATTCAAGTACCGAACCTCACAAACATTACAACCAGGAGATTCGAACAAGAGGCTGGCTTTCTGTGAATGGTTTATTAATTTTTGTGATGAAAATTTGAATGGATCACAATGTATTTTATGGAGTGATGAAACAAATTTCTCCAATAGGGGAATGTTTAACTAGAAGAATGAACACTACTGCTCACGAGAAAATTTATTAAAAATGCGTCCACATGCTGCACAAGTTTGATTTGGTTTTAATGTCTAGTGCGGATCAATTGGTTCGACAGTCATTGGTCCAGTGTTCTACAATGGTACATTGACAGGAGAGAGATGTTTGGAATTTATTCGTATCGTTCTAGAGAATTTCCTTGATAACGCCAATTACTTGATGCGCCAAAATTTGTACTTTCAGCTCAGATGTATAGAAGCCGGTACAACTGGATGAAAGGACAATCTTAAGAGTTACCCAGATTGTACTCAAACAGGCACGAAAATGTATTGGGAATGAAGGTGATAAGGCAGTATTTATAAATTATGCATTTACTTTTTTCCTTTTCAATTGAATTTTAACGACATTATTTTAAGATGTAATATGTTAAAATAAACATCAACCACAAAGACTTAAAGTATCAATATCTAAAACAAATGCAGTTAGAAATTACGCCGCCTTAACCGAAAGCTTTCAGCAGGGCTCCTTTTTTAAAACCGTAAATAACACGGTTATTATTACAGACTGGGCATATAGTAGATTACAGAAAATGATGTTATTTTTCTTCGTAGAATTTAAATATGGAATAATATAAGGGGTGTTCCATTTAAAATAACGAAGTAAGTACTTTTGGAACACCTTGTATACTCAAGAATATTTTTGGATTATACAACATTGAATTCTGTAAAACTTTTGTATAAAATATTTTTTCCTAAAATCAAAAATAGAGGTGTAATCAAAGACCCAGTCTTCGGTGGGTTCGAAGTATTTGTTTGCCAAGCTCTTTTGTTTTTCCAGATTTTTTTTTTAATCATTGCCCAAAACTTTTGTTGTTTATTGCACTAAACAGTTCGGAAACTGAAGTATTGTAAAAAAAAGTAAATGAACAATGAATTGCTTATAATTTCGAAATTGGCCAACCCGTTGCCACCATGTTTTCAGTTTATACTCAAAAAGCCAGGACCTACTCTGTGAACCAAAATATCTCCGAGAACAGCTTCTCGTTTGTTCATGCCGACGCACAAAAACAATTGGAACGATAAAGAGGACGGCTTAAGTGGTTTTGATTACGATAAATATTTACTATAGCCGCGTACAAAGTTGATTTTGTTCCACCCCATCTAATACGTCGGCCAAAGTTTTGTGGGAAATGGGGCACCTGAAAATACACAGCGGAAAACGGCAGCAGTCGCTCGCTTCGTGTTATTAGGAAAATTCCGAGGGAACGATTCGGGGTCGTAGCGACAGTAGGATGATTGTTTGCAGAAACAAATAGAAAAGGCGAGGAGAGAGACGGCGACAAATGCGAAAATCCGAGGGTAATATGAGAAAAGTTACCCTCCTGGCGAGATAATAAGTAATACTATAACGAGGACAGGGTTTGGGGCACTTTTTTTTTACTGCGTCCTTAATGTTTGTTGAAGACCTTGGTAAAAATGGGGTGACCAGAGTTCTGGAGTCGACTCTCAAACCCTCAAAATTGTGTCCGACGTTTCGTTTATTGCCTTAGTGAAGCGAGAAAGTTTAATGAGCGTTTAAGCGTGAGAAAAAAAAGTCGTCCCTGAATTACAGGTCATGCTTCCTTTGTTTTATGTATCCGGGGGTGAAGTTTTTTTTTTGTGTATGTGTAAGAGGTGAAGTAATCTCACAACGTTTTGTGTGGCCGTTAAAGGCTTTATTGCGGTGAAATAAAAGAATAAAATGAGGGTGTTAGTACTTATGTTTGAATTTTCATGGTAAGAATGAAATGGTTTTTTTATGCTAAATTTAAGTTATATTAAAAGTGAATGCGGGTATTAGAAGTATACGTGTATAAAATGTGTAATAATAACCACAGTGTTATGTTATAGAATGTTGTAGAACAGAAAGTGTGGTTGCGAAAAAGGTATGCTTAATCGGATCTCTTATTAGGTAACATGCAGATTTTCTTTCTTTGTTTTTCACATGGAGTAGATAATACTTAAAAACTCAATTTTTAGATTGAGTGAAGATTCTATTGTGCTTTTATAAATTTAAGTTGATTTAGCTTCATGTGATTACGATATCTATATACCGAAAAAGTTGCTTCTCAACCGAAGTGAAATTTCTGAATTTCATAGAAATAATAAATTTCAACATTTACTATTTTCCTGATTTTTAATCGATAGATACTTAACCAAAATTGTTAAATTTTGCGGAACTGACAGAGCTAAAACTAAATAAAAGATTTTAAATACGACACTTGATGTTGCCAGGAGGAATACTTAACATAAATTTTACAAATACTATTATTTTAAACCACGCGACGTACTAAGCAATACTGTTACTGAAAATTATATATTTAGGCCTCACAAAATTGATGGGTACTCGATCAACAATATTTGTGTGGGTTTTTAAATTTGTCTGTAGAAATGAGTATTGTAAAGTATTGTTTGCCACATACTTTTAAAGGTATTTGGAAAATTTATCTATATTTTGTAGATATAATCCCTTTCAACAGCAAGTGCCAAAGTAAAAACCTACTTTTTAGTTCTAGCTCTGTCAATTAGCAAGAATTGGCAAATTTGTTTAAGAATTAATCAGACTCGGAGCTTTAACTTTAGTGGAGCTACTAAAAGCGAAAAAATTGGGAATATGAAAATTATTTGAAAAATATTTAAAAAAAAAGTAATTTTCAATTCCTTTTATATATTGAAATTAAATTAAAAGCGAAATTCGTGTTCCAATCCTCTTTTATTTAATATCTTATTGCGACATGTTTCGGTAATTAACCGTCATCGGGCCATAAAACGTAACATCTATATATTTTACATTAGTTTACGAAAATTTGCAAATGGCCTCAAAATTCGGAATAAACTTTTCCAAATCATGTCATCTAATAACTCCACTTCTTTTTGGCTTCCTAGAACACTTTTTAAATCTGCCACCACACTAGTAGCATGCTGAACCTTATTCCCACAAAAAAATATATATTTTAATAATAAAAAAAATGTCCCATATGTTGCAACATTTGTGTTTATCACTCCGTATATATTTATTAAACAATTATATCAACCATAACTATATATTGATAACAAATTAAAAGTCCTTTCTAATCTCAAAAACATATATGGTTTATTAGATACCACATGTTTCGGTCTTTTAGACCATCCTCAAGAGATAATATCAAGTAAATTCGACAATATTATTACCTGAGGATGGTCTAAAAGACCGAAACAGGTAGTAATAAATTATATATATTGAGATTATAAATGAGATTGAAAAGAACTTTTAATTCGTAATCAATACTTATACGACCAATCATGGAGTTACAATCATATAATTATATAGGGTATGCCACGTAAGTGGTTCATTAAAAGTTTATGATGTTCTATTATTTACTTATAGTTTTGGCACCAGTATCTGTTCGATTGGAATTATAAATGTCAAATACTTTAATCATAATATGACTTAAATAGAATTATCTAATTTTTTATTCATTTTTAGATTCTACGACCATAAATACGTCAGCTTCCATTAGCTATTGCTATGCTACATGCTGCCGTTTTTGAGTTATTTAATTTTTCTTTTTTTAATAATAACCATTGCATCATTAAGAAATCAATATCTCGATTAATACTGCAGGTAGAGACTCCATGTTATGAATACTATTCTAAGAAACGGTACGCACACTTCACTTTCTAAAATGAGAAAACAAAATGACTTATTCTCAAATGCAGAAAACTATATTTTTTTTAAAAACGGAACACCTTGTATCTTAATTCAAAATTAAGAAGTAAATATTATCCCCTATCATTTTATATCAGCATTCCCTACACCTATCTTTAATAGATTTCGAGGTTAGAACGACTTTTTGTTAAACAGACTAACTAGCCCTATCTTTAAATGTTTGTAGCTGGCTCTGAATTCGATTAATGTCAAATTCATGTGTTATTCTATGTGTAACCATACGAGAATGTCGCTGTTCGAATAGTTGTTTCTATTAATATTGCGTTGTACAAAAGTGTAATTACGATGGCATCAACGAACACTGGAATGCGCTCTGTGTGTTTCAAAAACGGTCCGATAGGAAGTCGGCTGCCATTTTTGAATGTGGCAAAATCCAAATACGGCAGATTGCGTGTGTATGGAGTTTCGCTTTTCATATCTGTTATTCACTGTTTTTGATAAGAAAAAGTTCACAAATGCGTACTTATATTTTCTACTAGGAGAGATATGATTACGCGCATGTTATTTTTCTTGTCTATTTCTAGCATTTCAAATATTTTCCCAGTATTTGCAATATAATTTTGTGTTTTAATTTGCTCCCTCAACCTTATCAACTAATATTGTCTGCGTTATATATATAATTTAATAATAATAATTTTCATTATAGCTGGCAGTGATAATGGATTAGTATAGGGATTATATTTTTCTTAACAAAAAACAAGATAACATCCATATATTTGTATATTGTCATTTGCCCTTCTACAAAATTTATTTTAAGTTTATGTACAATGTATCCAATAATACAATTATATTTGGTTCATTAGTATTTGATATATTGACTATTATCTAGTTCACTTTAGTTCTCATTCTTTCAATCATATGTTGAATTGCTCTTCGACCATAGAGAACATAATAATAGATGACACATTCACATACATTGTGTATACAAATCTATCTAACCTATCTCTAAGATTAAAGTTTCGCTTCTATGATACCCAAATTGCTTATGCAGTTTGGGTATTACAAGTGTGCAGGGGTTCAAACTTCGGTTTGGTCAATTGTGCCAGTCGGTTTTTGTTCTGGGACCAAAAGAAAGATTACAAGTATTTTGGATATTTGTAATCTTTCTTCTTCACAAATATACTATAAATGCCCGGGCTATATCCATAAAAGATCCATAAAGCTATTATGAATTAATGACCTACCGCAGAAATCATCATATCAGCAAGATCATTGAAGAGGGAATACACAGTAAAGATTCAGTCGAGATTCTGTATGCCAAGAATTATCAGTGTCTTTCTGCACGTAAAATTATTTGGTATCCGACACTGCTTCTTCTGTTAATTGTGTAATAGTATTATTTTGATATTTCACATACAAAATCGGTCAACTGAAGTCAAATGCAAGCCATGTAATTTATAACCCACCCTTTGAAGATATTTCTCTTTAAACTCTTAGTTACAATACTACCAATTCTACCATAATAATTTCCTAAATCCAACTGCGGAACAAAAGATTTTCAGTCACGTTCATCACCATGGAGAAAATCTGAACGACAGATAAATTAGCGCCCGCGTATAACGTTCAAACTTCGTCTGCTAAATCTCTTGTCTCTTAACTTGATTTAAGGCCCCTATTAAAACCGCCGCGACGCCCTATTCGTTCCGAATTCAACCTCGCAGGCTCTTATATGGGGATAAATATTCATTACTTCGAAATCTCCAAGATGTCCTCAGTTTCTCCGTCCGGGGAAACGGAAAGGTGGCGAAAGGATATCGGCGAGGTAATCTGTGGTATGGGTTGGCATTGAAGCCTTATTTCGTTTCTTTTTGATTCATCGAGGATGGACGGCAAGATAGAGGCGGGAAAAGTTAACGCTTATCGAGTATTTTAGGCGGGAATTTCTTTGGCGACCCTTTTGGGCAATTAGTGGCTTATTAGAATGGATTATTATACCAGACGAGAAAACGAGGTTCCTTATAAATATGCAAAGTCTGCCGCGATAACTTGGTGAGATGAATATTTCAAAGGGTTTCTTGGTGGTCTGTTATTTGGGGCGATAATTCCCTTTTCGGTTAATTCGTTTTGCATTAAGGGTCTCTTAAGAAATAGAAAATGCGCTTGTTAGAACTTAACGGTGGATTAAGGGATGAAGATCAAGCCTTTGCAATAGTTAAGAGGTTCTATATTCCAAGATATAATTCCTGCCTTAGGTAAATGTTAACAATATACATTTTTTAGATCTGGTATCACGATAAGATAGATGTGTGCATAATATTCCAAGTACTACTAAAAAGAAGTCGAACGAAAAACCAAGATATTCTAACAGATTCAGCGTAAAGCCTTCTTGATGTATCAGAATATGCAGGGCTTCTGCCAAAACTTAATTTTTAACTTGTAGCTCCTGGTACTTGCGATTTTTAAGTTCTTTGACAGATGTGCAGTCTGTTCAAAAATTGACGCAATTTCTTCACGGAAGTTATGTAGTCTAACACGTTCTTTCTCGAAAAAGGTAATGCTTTTTCAAAAGGCTTCAGACAGACTGCATCCTAAGTAACTCATCTTTCTTATTTGGTAACTTAAAACTTGAAAATATTAATTCAATGGACTGAAAGAACCTATACGATTTGGTACATCTGTCACATTTCAAAAGCTATATTTAGTAGAGTAAAAGATTAATTCAACTGAGTAAACTGAATAATGGTGTAAGATCATCTTTGAGCTCCTTTTTCTGAGGGACAAATAAATATTATTTTAAATAAATATGTGTAAATGTTGTCCCTGCGGAGAGCTTTCCAAGATTTGAAACTGATCATGTGTTATGACAAATCAAAAAGTTGTGACAAAGATCCAAAATCTTCAAAAGCTATAATATATAACTACCTATAACCCAAACAAACAGTCTTTTGAATGGATTTCAAAATAATGGAGATATCTCAGATAAACAGGAAAAAGAGACCCTATACATTACACTATAATGGTTATGATGCAATATACACAGGGGAAATAGGAAGAACGATAAAAAGCGAATAAAAAACAAAATCGGCAAAATAAGTTTAAACATTGACAAATATCTGCATGAAGAGAAAACAAAATAATTACAGGAATATAATAAAGGACTAAATAATCATTTAAATTTATAATTTAGACAAACTTTTTAATATTCAGGACAATAAAGTTATTTACATCAATATTTAACATAATGCTACACGCGCCATTTTAGTAAAATTACCAACTGTACCCACAGATGGCGTTACCTGTATAGCGCTGAAACCATCTTAGATAGTTTAACCGTCCATAGAGGGAGCTGTAGTATACTTTATTAATACGCGATCAAAGTTTCTAGTGCGAATGCGTTAGAACATTCTGGAAGCTGTTTTCCGTTCTAGGACCAGAAGCGCGAAATGACACTTCTGCGAAGAGAGTTCTATTGCAAAAGTCAATAATTGATAGTGATATGTAAGTTGAGTGAACAGTGAAGACAAATAGTGAATATAAATTTTGAATATTGGTATCCAGCAACGACAAAGCTACCATTCTGGTTTTTGGAAAATAAAATTCTGTTAATGAGATGCGTCGGATAATTGTTATTTTTGAGATTCCTTCTACGAATTTCTAGATTTTTTTTTGGTGGAAACTACTAGAGAGATTCAAAATTCTATATTTTCTTGTTGATAATATTAATCTTTTGATGTAACGGATAATTGATTGCATTTGTAATTAAGTAAACAGTTAGAACTTATACGCTTGCTGTACAAATCTGTACACTCAATTGGACACCAACAAAAAACAGAAAAAATGTTTTAAAAAGTGAAAAAGAAAAAAAAATTACAATGATAATACATGGCAAAAGAAACAAAAAAAACTGATAAAACAAATGTGAAGCTACCAATAACTTACATGATCAACCAAGTATATAAAATAAAATGCAAACAATGTCATGCGAATTACATAGGATGCCATCACAGTTACTTCAACAAAAAGAATTAAACAACATGACGTAATACAAAAAGAGACTCCACACGTCAGGCTAGCCAACACTTACTTTTGATATTAAATGTTGGAGGGTTGCAACTTTACGTTTCAATAAGTTGTTTGAACGTTTTTTTTTTTTCGTATATATGGTTTCGTATGTATCTAACTTTTTTGGTGATTGTACATTTTTACTAATTTATGGTTTTTCTATATTAATCTTATGTCCGATATCGTTTATATGTTGCGTAAAGCGGGTCTCCTATAGCGACAACTTGCCATGTGTTCTTTGAACCTAGTTCCAATCGCACGCTTTGTTTGTCAAATGTAGGCTTTATTACACACACTACAACTGCAGTGTCTAGATAGTACAGCAGCATATAAATGAAAGGTATTCGAAAGTAGAATTATAAGACTATATATTATTTTCCACAGCGAACCTAATTATGCACACCAGACTACCATATAATAAAATATTTATTCTTTCATAGTTCCCAAGCGAATACCGAGCTAGTTACATTCAAATTCGCCCGTGTTAGGCGAATAGGCTTAATACGCGCATAAAATAAATGAACCATTCATTTATGTATAACGGCGACGGCAGCGTCTTCTTCCTCCTGAAGAGTTCATAACATCTTATCTGCATTCAGGATCTATGATAATCCCCGGCGCACTTAAAACTTTAAATTGCCCCACTGCCAAAGGAAATATCGATTCCAGCTCCTGGCTTCGAAGTAAAACCTGAAGTATTGCCAGTACGTTCGGGACGTGCAACGCTTTGTTAGGACTGTTGTCGGTGTGTTTGTATTTTATAAACAGAAAACTGGAATCGAGAGTAAGGGAAATTGTTTCTGCGTTGAACTACGTCTGATATTGAATCATGTTTATTCATCGATTGTAGACGGTCTATATTTATTTTTCTGTAATTGAAGAAGAAGTAACCGTGTACTTGCAAGCAACAAATGTAAAAATTACGCTAATGGCTCCATCAAAGCGTGCTTCAAGGATTCAGTGTGAGGCCAGAAGTGCTGGCAATAAATTAGTTGATTCGATGAATAAAGAAATTAGCTAATTTTCTATTACCGTTACTCATCCCGAACTCTTAAGAGGAATGAGTAGCAATTTTGTCATTATGGGGAAACGCTCTCCCCATTTTATCATTTCTTTCGTAATTTACTGGTTTGATTTTATATTAAGTTTTAACAATGTTTTCACCAACATAAGCTTAACACTTAAAGCGGAGTGAGTTATCTTACATCTTTTTTATTGGGCAGAAACTTAAAAAAAAAAACAAAGAAAAAATTAAGTGATTTAGACCCATTATTAATAAAAACAACATTCCTTTAGTGTAACCAATATTGGTTTGAAACGAATTTGCTAAAGAAATCTCTGATCATTCATTACTCTGGGAAAGCAAACGTGCTTCCTTTTTCAGCTCCAAGATAGTTGAGCTATATTTTCTTGATGCAAGTATTCTATAAATCCAAAGGAGGAGAATATGACAATTGCAAACATTTTCGTCTAAATAAGTGAGATCATGCTCGTATTTTCAGGATTGTAAAAGCTTGTTAGAAAAGCTGGTCCAACTCCAAACGAAATTTCAAGATCGTGATTTGGACATTGTCTCAGGGATCAGTTCGGATTTTACAAATCTACTGTCACTTCACACATATCGAGTCAGTCATCAATTCAGTATAGCACCAAAAGGGTCCTGTTGGAACTGAGTTTCAACAAAAATCAGAAGAAAAGGTGAAGTCTAGATCTAGCTACAACTTGCTCACTATTACTAAGTTTGACATTATTGAAGCTACTTTAATTTGTAGCTTGACAAAGGCCCGATATCTTTAACGCTATTAAGATTAGTAGTAAGTAAGAATTCAACATTTGAATCAAGCATCCTTGACGTCATGAAAATTTCTTTAATATTTCTTCATGTTTTTTTCCCAATGACATAGAGGCTGAACAACAATATGATATCTTGATGTATATCTCAAATTTACTTAATCCTTTCAAAAAACTTGTTTAAAATGCCAACATCAAGCTGGCGTGCAGTTCTGTGATTCTCTTCAGCACTATCTTTACAAGTTTAAAAACTAATACCAAAACAACAGCAACACAATATCGTATATGCTGTCCAATACAGTCAATGTTTCCGCTACGACCTTAGACAAACTTCTCAAAGATGGCGTGAGCGGCTCGTGCAACTTGAAAGTGGTGCCACCTGTGTATCACAAGAAGTGCGTGCTAGCAACACATTTACAGAAAGAAAAGCGCAATATTAACTGTGATAACGTTAAGATTTTATATCAGGGTAGAAACTACAACAAGGAAATCTCTTCAGAGAATTGAGCAATTAGTAAAGTACATAATAGCTTTATATATAAAAGTATAAAAGAATTCTATAGTTAACAATTATAAACATATCTTAAGAAATGTTGAAATTACGATATCACCTGTTTCCAATACCTTATGATTCGTAGATTGCGTGTATTGGTTTTCAAGAAATATTTTTGCAAAACTTTTTATTTGTCGAAATTTAGCAAGCTATAAAAAACTCTTCAGTCTATCTCTTCGTCCGTGAACTACAACCAAAAGTCCTCGTTTTTAAAAATGTCTGTCTTACAATTAGTCCATTACAACTAATTTTAAAACGTTTGTGGTGTCTCTTAAATAATTTTATTAATACATTCAACTGTCTAAACGAGGCCTTTTGTTTTGTATAATTTAACAACGAATATTATGAATCTTCATTTAATTACTGTTACAACGCATCATCTGTAATGTAAGTTGATCTTCTTTGTTAATGGTCTATTTTAATGTGTATTAATATTTAGGCTTGAGAAAGGAACACACGTCATTTCATCCTGAATCGTCGTACAAAACTAACATAGCGTTATTTTCAAAGAGACCCGATTATTGTTTTTATTGTTAATAATTAAAACAAGTCAATTACATTTCCTTTTATTTTAAATTATCCTTTTACCGTTAAAGTGCTATGTCCACACTTATTGTTCATATCTAAACTGTTCCCATTTCTTCCTATATCTTGCTAAGATGGTTGCTTTTTGCCATATTCTTCTCTTAGCTCGCAGTATATTTCTAGGTCTACTTTAACATTCCTCATTTTATTTGAGCTTCATAAACTTGCTTCACTTTTCTGTTACTATCCATTCGCTGGATATGTTTACTTATTCAAGATTATATTTCTGTATTATGTGATTCGTCTTCATTAAAATATTTAGTCCCAGCTGTTTGTGGTTCTCTGGCATCTACAATTTCATTGTGTTCTGATTGTATATGCAAACGTCCTAGACAGCAAAAGTATGAAACTAAAGAGGAAAGCCTAAGCCAAACCACTCAGAGCAGTAAAAAGAGTGTCAATGGTGAAAAAAGAAACCTCACAAAGACTACAAAAAAAACTCACAACAGATCTCTAAGAAACCCAACAGTAGTTTCAGTCAGAAAGACTCAGGCTTGATCACAACAAGCAAACTTCGTTTGGACAAAAATGAAACATTATATCAAACGCAGATGGATGTGATTCAAAAAAAATTCATGATTGCCCTAATTCACGAGATACCTAAATCTTCACCCGTGAAGCATTGTAAATTATCTCTCTCAGCAAAGACACAAAAATCTAGCTCAAGGCAAAGGCATCAATGATGAATCTTCAAAGAGCGTAGATTTAATTATTGCTGAATACCTTTTAAAGAGAACAAGTATACTAGCCACCAAGCCAGGCCAGTGGTAATCAGCAAGGGAGAAGGTAGGAAGTTTGCGATATGGCAGGTAAATCGTTTCTAATAGAACTGTCAAAAGTATTAAGAAATACCTTAAGATACTGCCGTTATCCAACTTTGATGGCAGACAAAATTTGAGAACTGAACAAGAGTATGTCAGTGTTTAATATTATCAGATTGAGATATTTATCTTGGATCAAACCTACGTTTATAGCAGAGCTAGGCTGCAGTCTAAAACCATTGAGAAACTGGAGATTAAACACAAAAAGCCAATAGGGCGCAGTTTAGTCAGACGACTATTACTTAAAAAAAAATTATATTCTCACCTCAAGCTTTCTTGTCGTGTTCTTTCTGCATCCATTTGGAATCTCTATTTTTTGCATTTTTTTCTAAAATTATATGACATGAATCCTAAGCAGGGATTATAGCCTCTAGGTTTTTGATTCCCATCATATCCGACCATAAACTACTTATGGTCATATATTTACTAGCACTGCTAGCACATACGCCACTTACTTGTACCACTGAACTACTTTAATCGCTTTTCAATTCTAACAAGGGGAACCTCGCGAACTGTAAATCGCAGATTTTGATGAAACTTTGTCAGTTTGTAGACTCCATGGAGTGTTACTCAAGGACGCTTTTCATTGCTGCGGAACTTCAACTTTAGGGGGTACAATTTACCCTTGCAATTTGGCCCAAATTTGGTTTTTTCTGAATAACTTTTAAACGGTAAGAGATAGAAAAAAAGTTTCAATGGCGGACTTGTACCGTTTAGTCAGCCCTTTCGATTGGCATAGATATTTATATATAGAGTATTCCAATACCCGTGGAATGACGTATGTTGTGCTTATTTTATCGAATTTCAGAAATCGGTTATAATGGTCTTTTTTTATGATCAAATAGTCTATAGAAAGGTAATTTAAAAAGTTATACAGGGTGTCCACAAAAATATAAATGTTAGCGTATTTCCTTATTCTAGGGAGATACTATGTATACTGTTATGTGGCTGCATTGTATGTCGAAAATCAGTGTAAACTTATACCAGGCGCTAAATGGTTATATGTCATAGTTTTCGAGTTATACGCGTTTGGATGTATGTAAGATTATATTATCCCTATTCCTAAAGTTGAAGTTTCGCAGCAATGGAAAGCGTCCTTGAGTAATACTCCATGGAGTCTACAAACTGACAAAGTTTTTATTAAAATCTGCAATTTAGAGTTCGCGAGGTTCCCTTGTAAGTTACCTTATTTCTTCCATTCCCGCACATCCTTAGTTATATGCAAACTGAAAGCTGCATAAACAGAAGTGCGAGTTGCTCATGATTGTTAATTTGGATGTCCAGTTCATTGTATTTCTTTTTCAACATTATTAAAGGAAGCAAATATTATTGATTTAAAAAAAAAATGTATATATGAAAGTTGATACTTCCTTAAAGACATGTTATTTTTACTACTGCAGTTTTTAAGATTATTACAAATTTTGATGATAATACTAGAGATTACGGGCATTCTTTCGAATTAATAAATCGCTTGGAAAATATTTGCTATCAACCGTCTCCAACAGCCAAGTGTTCGGGTTGAACAATAACGATATGAAACCTATTTTCACAATTCGCAATTTTCAATTCCCCAAAAGACAAACAGATCGCAACCGATACTTCTTACGACTTAGTCCCCATTCTCTTCGCGGTACCAATTCAAACACCGCCATTTCGAAGCGATAATCTGCTCCTCGGATTAAATATCAAGAGTACGAAACTAAACTCACCTGTACAATGGTTCTAGAATAGTTTCCTTAAACCATAGAACCATGGCCACGGCATCGTCTCGATCCCTCGGGGTTATGTCACATGGAAGACCTTTCTTCTTGCCGAGCACTCCCTGCACGTCCTCCATCGGTACTGAAACAATTATTCACTTTTAGTCTTAGTAGCAAGAGGTATTGTTTAAACATTTCTCGTTAGCATTAGGAGCAGAAACTTAACTTGTTTTGAGGGGAGAAAGCCGTACAGAGCGGCGACTTAATGACTAACTTTCCCAATTAGAATTTGTCGAGAGTGTAGGCTGGATCCGCTGAAATTCGAATTGTGCGGGAGATCGTATGGATTAAGGTGTTTTGTCTGATCGGCTGTATGGGCGCACAATATTCGTACTACGGTTGAAAGCCGAAATACGTTATTCAAACTGGCAGGGAAAGAGGAACTTAGGAAAGATATAAAGGAAAATCGATACTACAGTTAACGTTTCGTTAATATTGAGGAAAAAAAAACTTGTAAATTGTTGTCAAAATGCCCTTAAGTAAGTCCAACAACTTTTCGGGTACGTATATTTTTTTTTATGTAAACATTCACCTGTCGTTTGTAATTTAAAGTATCGTCAATTGGCAATATAGATATATTAATGCCAGTACACGGCAGGGTTTTCTATTAGGACCTATATTATTCACTCTACTGTGTCCGGTAGCATCACAATGTATGCCTTAAAACACGATTTTAGGGCGTTGAACAAGCTTTTGAATATAGAGTTTCTTGAAGACAAGCATCCGAACGTACTGTAGATGTGCCCTCATACAATTCTGAAGAAAATGATTTCGATTAAGGAATTAACGCTCCAATAAATGGATAGATAACAACAGTCAAAGTTGCAAACGTATCTATAGATTTTCTGTTTTCCGGGCAACAGTAATGCAACGTATTAAAAACATAAACATTTGAATATTACACAATTATTAAATAATCATACTAAATGTCACTTAAACACCTACCAAAGGCTATTAAATGATAGCTGACATATGTGACACTAGGCAATCGCAAAATCGTCAATTTTTTGTTGGCCAAAACCATTCTGCCGTCCTTGGACATAATTTGAAATTTATCATTTTTTTGAATTGAGTTTACTCACAAATATGAAATCCAAATGTTGAATTATTTTAGGCATTTGTTATCGTATAACACCAAAATGAAGTACAGTAAGTCGTTTTTTGTATAGCTTGTTGAAGGATCCGATCCTCTTAAATGATGTAGGATGATTCTGTGCGAGTTCCTCGTGATTATAAAGAAATAAAAAAGTAGAACAGAATTTTCATTATTATTTTTTTGATGAAATAAACATACAGTAAGTATAGATTACTAATTTATTTTCTACTTGAATGGATAAATATTGAAATGTAATTAACTAATATTTATTACTATTTATAAGAGCTACACGTTTCGGCCAAAACTGATTATCTTCAGGCTCTTAAAACGTCAATATAAAAGCAAATTCAAATGCTGTCAATGCTTAAAAAACTGGAAAGGAACGTATCATCTAAATATAAATTTATTACGGTATATCAATTTTACTGTTTTAATATTAGAGGGTAGATGCGAAGTTGATAAATGTGTGTTGTGTATACTTTGATTGATTGACATTTAGTGTAATTTTAATTTAATTTGTTTCTGTATTGATGTTTTAGGAGTCTGAAGATGGCCGGTTTCGGTCGAAACATGTAGCTTTTATATATAGCAAACAATAAATCCCGAAAGTATGAGTATTAATTAATTACAGGTAAGTATAAATTGATTTCTATTTGATAAAATTGGATTATTTGTATTTATGTCAAAAATTTTTAAATAAAAGTTAGTTCCCAGTTGAACTTTCAGATCCTCGACATTTTGCACATAAATAATCGATTTTGAAACTTGAAACGAAAAAAAACTGCAAAAAGGAGGAACTAAAGCGAGTATATCTCGAATACATGTCGAGTGGATTCAAAATTCTATCGAGTACAGCTATTCGATTACACTCAAATCAAATATTTTGTTGTTTTTTGCTCCTCCATTTGCATTGACATCGTCAGCACCTACAAAAATAAACTTTTAGTGGTGACCCCCACTAAAAATTCTTCTATAGGTTGATAGAGATTACATCTAAACGTAAAAAGATTAATTTTGGCAAGCCAAAGATTCATCTTTAGCGATTTTTTTGGTCATTCGACCACAAAGTTGTATCCACAGATTAGTGAAAGATACAAGGGCTTTAAAATGAATGGCATAATTTCGTGAGCAGCAAATTGCGCACTTTAAATACAACAAGGATCAAGTAGGAATAGTATTTCTGAAGACTATATCTTGAACGATTTTAAAAATAAAACAAAGAGATTGGCCAAATAATTCTGCGCAGTTGTGGTAGAATAAAGTTCTGGAATAACAAAAGTTTGAAATAGCTTTGTGCAAACAGAGTTAATTGAATAAATACCTAATTTTATATTCCAGCAAAAATATTCAATCTTTAAATTGAAATTAATGCACTGTCTGTCCAGCAATGAATGAGTATGCAAAAGAGGGTGTAAAACTAAAGAGAAACTTCACCTCCATGCCCAAAATTTAATCAAGATCGCTTTAGACGCCAACTCGAAGGTAATTGTTTTAATAAAATACAAAATACATTCTCTTGCTGAAGGCCTTGCCGCGCTTCAGAAAACTTTTACGCAAATTTGATTAGCATCCACGTTATTTGCCAGCAGTAGTTAATCAAACAGTCGTAAACATTGGTCTATAAAGCCAGTATTAGAGGGGTGAAAGACAGAAATAAGAAAGTAAGGGAAAATTGCTCTATACTTTTACTTTATTTTCGCATGGAGTGCTTATTGTTCTTTTCAATTGAAGGAATTTTATTGTTAGTTACATCCCATGTAAGTTACTCATCATTTGTGCTTGTATCTACTCATCGACGTAAAGGAATTCATAATCAGGGATTAGCAACGTGATATTATTGATCAAATAATAATGATACCGGCGTTCAATACATAGACTTTAGCTCTAATCCCGGATGCTACAGTTTGAAACACCTCAAAGCGTTTGGGGATCTAACCGAGGATTCTTTGTTCGAGATCATAATGGGGAAGTTTCATATTTCATTGTCGCGAGGGGCGGAGAGACGCGAACGACTGACTGAAGTTCGGGCCGTAGTATGAGCAGCTCGCTCCGTTTAAATTAGATTAGACCGCAGAAATGTTATTGCCCCATTAGTAAACTTTTTGACGTTCAATTGCGGTCTGAATAATTAATGCTTGATAACTCAATAGTATAAGCGTAATTTGATTATGTCCGGAGATAAATTTCGACTGTTCGGCTGCGTCTACTCCCTCGTCTCTTTCCTCCAACGAAGTTGCGTCAAAATGCTACTGGCGGGGACTATTGTTCTTCGTTCGTGTGTTTGATTGGTAGATGGCGCTTTCTATTAACTGACGTCTGTCCGGGTAATTGGCTATTGCCCGGTGTTTATTAGATTCGATGGTCGGTGGTTAATGGGACTGTGTTGACAGTGGCTTCGTGCCTATCTGCCCTTTACGATAAACAAAGTGGATTGCCTGAGAACTAATTAGTAAATTTGCGGAGTAATGAGTATATACGGTGACCGGCAGAAAGTGCGCAGCATATCGGATTTCTTTTTTGTCTTTGAATTTAATAAATCTTTTTTCTTGCAAATTACCTCTGTATGTCTTGAAACTAAAATAATGCTCATCAAATCTGCCGAAAATTTAATTATATACGAGCGAAGGTCAAAAATATGAAACTATGCTAAGAGTAAAGTATTTCAGGTTTTGGGTTTAGAGGATTCTTTTATTAACAAATGTTGTTTTAAATTCAAAGCTATATCCAAATATGAAGTTATAGTTAAGAGTGAGTGACGTACGGAAGTATATGTGCTAAATGAACAGAGGAGGAAGAATGACGTTAGTTGCCGGAAAGTTGGCTGGCGAATAATCTAATTTATGGTGTCTGAATAATTGGATTCTCAATGCTGCACGCGTCGCCTGTGGTAGATTTGGTTTATTGCTTTAGCAAAGTGCGTTGCGATAAGTGCATAATGTACCCACCGATAGGAAGTTTAAAACGTTTTTCGCTGTTCCGAATATAATTTAATTATAGCAAAATGGATGTATAAGTTGAATTAAATTGAATATATAGGGTTATGTTTTACTTTTTTAGGAGAACAAGAAAAAGAAATTAAATCTCAAAGTACTAATTTAAGTTCGCTATTATAGCTATACTACAGTTAGAATATAAAGCAAACTTCCACACATCCTGCAAAATTTGCGGAGCTATTGAGACATTTATGTAAATATATAAATTAAAACATCGGAATATTCTCGCAAATGCTGCTTACAAATTAATCTGGTAGTCAGTTCAAAAACCCAAAATCGGCCCCTTTTGCTAGATTGAATTAAATAAGGTTTGGAATGAAGTGGTCATAAGTATCTATTTCATTGAAATTTTTTGGGATCTATTGTGATATCCATTATTCCTAAAGACGCTTTCTAATTTTGGCTTCTTAATTAGGTATGTCATATTTCTATTTGGTTTACAATTCTATAAGCCTAATACTACAAATCTTATCCTTGCCAGGCCATTGCACTGACATCCAACCAGAACTGCATCAGCTTCTTCTTCTTGGTAGAATCTGCAAATGTCATCATCTGCCAGATCTATGATATGTAAATGCCTGTATATTGATCTGGCAGTAGTCTATCATAATTGCAACAGCCTTCTTGTCTTTACTGAGTAGACTAGTAGGTAGCTCAGGTTTTTGTTCTTTTATTTTACCTTTCCCCTGACAATTTTTTTTTTCTCAGAAGTGAAGAAGCAGACATCCTTGCCAAAAAGGGAGAACCTACCATTGGCATAGCATAAATTATGGGCAAATCAGAAAGTGCTCCAATACTTGAACACCTCTCCTGGTTTGGTGCATGCGAAGGAGTGTATTTCATGAATCTAAACGTAAAAATGTCAAGGCGATTGTCTTTTGTTTTCATAGGTCACTACAATGTCAGAACTTACACAGATGGGGCACAATGGGGCTCTCTGGTGGTAATCAATGTCGACTGTGTTTAGAAGAAGGGGAGACAGTTGAGCATATTTTCTGCCACCGGCATTGAGTGTGGAACACTGTCATGTCTTTTTTGAAGTTAACTGAGATACCAGTTTTGGATTGCTAGGAGATACTGCTTGTTGTATTGAGGAAAATGATGTCAGGCTTTCTATTGTAGATGAAATAGAAAATCTAAATCTAAAAATGATTGAGGTCATACTGCAGTCATATCCTATTCTATGTATAATTTGTAAGAGAAAATCATGCACCACTGTGTCAAATTAGTTCGTTTAGAAATTTTTATGGCCTTCAAAATGGGAATTATTTTTGCTGCGCAATTTGTTTTGTTTTCAAATAAAACAAAATAATTGCAACGTAGACCACATTTCCAATATTTTTTTGCGCCAAAACTACCAAACGCTTCTTTCTTCTCCTTTTTGAAGCGTTTCCAAAAATTTCTAGCCTCCAATGGATTTCTGTTTTTGGGGCTACATAAAAAATAACGTTTACAAATTTCGACCATTTAGGAATATCGACCACTCAGAAAATGTAATCAGATAATGTGTCGCAGAAATCAATTCTGTTTTTTTACGAAACATTTCTAAGAGAATTTAATACTAGATAGATAAAATGATTACCAAACGGAAAACGGCAGGCAGAAGTTCTGTGTTTATTCTTTACGTCAATTAACATCGGTTGTTGACATTATTGCAAATGCATTGAATTTGATGCCTGTCATGTCTGGCCTTTTAATTAATCTGGTCCAAACTTCAAGTGTCTGCAAAGGAAATAAATATATTAATATTAGAAATTATGGAAATTAAAACACAGAATTGTTTACATCACTATTTACTTTTACTATTATATAACGATTACTTACATCCACTTTTAATGGTAGAATCCGCTCCGTTGCTTGTGTTTTACAACACGGAAGACAATAATAAAACATCATACTTTCGCAATTTAAACACAAACAGACCACAGGGCAGAGCCTTAACGAAAACAAAAGACGCGAGATGTCTGTAGAAGTAGCACGTATACGTGGATATTTATTTTTAATTATCAGTAATACATAAATATACGCCGGCTTCTCCTGGGTCAATACCATGTGACGTAAGGCGATTGCAGCACTCGGTCACTTTTGTCAATACTAAACCAAGATAACACCATGTGCCTTTAACTGCGGTCATTCCACCCACTCCTTTCATCGCTGTAAGCCAATCGCGTCACCCCTTATTATCGCAGTTCCTTGTGTTTCTCTATATATGTATTGATACGCTACACGGTAGCATACAGCCCGGATTAAAAAAATTAAATTTTAAAAGAAATACATTAATTGAATTAGAAAACATCAAGTTTTATATATCCCAGTGTCATCTATCTTTAATAATTTTGATTTAGAAGTGTTTTCTCTCATCAGCCAGATGGCATGCAGGGCGAGAAATTTCCGATCGAGGGGCGGTGACATAAAAAAAAATATTTAATAGCTCGTCACTTTCTTATATATTTTAGTAAGAGTAGAGATTATGAGCAAGGACGTTGTCAGTTGTCCTCTCCTTCAAATTCACTGTCAATGACCAGTTTAAATGATATCCTAGGCATGATAATGTCGTGCCTTAGTAGATTCACTCTCTTACGTAAAATTAAAACATTTAATTGTGTGGATAAAAGTGATTTTATTTAATTAAAAAAAATTCAAAATGTGACTTGTTTAATATCAGACATAAATCTATGGATAATTATCTCAGGTAAGTCCGTGAGTCCGTTTAATTAATAACACTAAAGTTTCATTAAGTAATTCCACCTTTTGCAATTCAAATTCATAGTTTCGTACTTAAATACGTTTAAATTAAATTTAAAAAATCCCGCGTTTTCTGACCGTTCAAACGGAGTTATGTTAGACTTAAAGAGACGTGTGAAACAGAGTAGCCAACCTTGATGGTAAATTACTGGATATTGGTTCGTAACGTAACTACATATTAAATACTTATAAACCTAATTACACAAATTTCCCCAAAGTAACCGCGAACGGTTTTTTGCAACGATACAAACAATATCTAACCTCAATTCTTTCTGAACGAATAAAAATGAAATTTCTTATAAGTATAATTAAATTTAGATTAGAATTGAAATAATACGTTTATTTTTTAGGTAGATTTGACGAGGAGTACCTTTTTTACAGGGCCGAATTCTGCGATCATCCGTGGTCAGGACTGTTCAGGCCGGATATGGACTCTGGTTCGGGTACATCGAAGGTAGGTACTTCAGATCAGAGAGGATGGGTCACTCAGGACAGGAACATTACTCGGAAAAATCGTCGTTGAAGAAAAATTACCCAAAAATCGTGTGTAATTTGGAATAAAATTTATGTGATAAACTTTGTTTAACAATAAACAATTATTTTTAGGTTGTGAGTTGAAATAAAATTGGATTTTATCGAAATAGCCGTTAAAATTTTCAAGAACAAAATGAAATAGGTCTGCCTCTAATAGAGTTCGGTTAGTGAATGGTTCGAATTGAAAATGTTTTAACTGACTTGAAAGCGATTGTCTACGTCAAGGGATCCAACTGTCTGTGAAAATCCGTTAATATAACCGAAATAAGGAGAACATACATTGTTTTATATTTGAGAATGCCCATGTGATCGCCAGAACTATCGGATGTTTCAACGAAGTGAAAATAAATAAAATTACAAAATCTGGAATTACCTTACACTTTTTATATAACAAAGGTATGAGTCTCTGAATTATGAGAAAAATACATTTGAAATTTTTAAACACTTATTACTATTTAAAATTAACAATCTTAAAAAATCATTATTGCACCTAAAAGGTAGGCAACCATTTATACACATAGAATTGTTACAGAACCCAATTTCCAGCGATTTCCCCATGTCTTTCTGTTGACATATCAAAGCAATTGGACCGCCAATGCATATCCAAACATTACTAAATTTGAACGAAATAAATACACCTTGTAGAATAAATAAAACTGTTCACTTGGATTAAACGTGGATCCAAATTTGATCTGTCAAAATCTATTGTAATAATATACTATACAAATTCTAATATTCATTTTCGATGTGTATGTGTATCACTGCTGATTGTCTTGCTTCCTGAAGGGAAAATTCTAAAGGAAAATGCCTTGAAGGACCTGCCAAATGCAGAGATTTCCTACATCACCTGGACATCGTCTAGCTGTCTGCTGCTACATATTATATCCTTTTCTATTATATCTAATAAGTTTTAAAATATAACTAAGAAAAATAGTAACATTCCCTTTTTAAATAATAGTAGTCTATTTTCGCCATAACAGTATAAATGCGAAAACGCTTGCTTAATTTTTGTGGAATTAAAAAAAAATCTGATATTTGCAAACAAATAAACGTTTCTCGAAGCATGTACACGTTATAGGCCTTCTAGCTGTTAGCAATAATAACTATAATTATGAATACAAGCACCGAGCATTGTGTATTTATAGATAATGTTCGTCAGTGAAAATTAAGGTCAACAAATTGTATTGGGTTATATGTTAGGCTTGTTTGCTGATATTCCGTAAATATCACAAAATACTTCTACATAATTTAATTACACATGAATTCCTAAATAACGTAATTTCCGTCAGCAATATTTAGCCGTAAAAGTCTCCATTAAAGCGTATAACCCACGGTTTTATGTAGTATATACAGACATATTGATTCAAGGAAAACAACGCACCATTGCTTAGTACTCATGAGCGCAATTGATCCGCTCGACTTCCTAAATTACCATTCTGGAGCATGTGCCTCTTCTGAACCGCTGGCGTACACACACACGCACACTTAAACACATAAGAACCTATGTGTGTGCCGACGTCAGTTGTCTGTATAATATGGCACTGTGAATATAGACGAACGGGGAAGCGTAAATACTGAAGGCTGAAACCGATGTTATCTCGAATTCTTGAGCAATTAAGTTAAAGCGGTGGTGTCTAGCGGAATAAGGTAATGTTTATCTTAAATTGTTTAACTCTTTCGAGCAACCTTGTATTTTATGTTTGTTTTGTGTATGTGCACAAAGTATGGAGAAGCGCCTGGTGTTTACATTTCTAGCAAAATAATATTTTAGCTTAAGATTCTTTGTTATAATTCCCTTAACCCGAGTCCTACCAACGTTTTATCGTAACGTGTCCTACCAAGGTGTGCCTCACAGGCACACATCTATTTGTACACATTGTTGATGTAAATAATAGCAAAATATGCATTATTTATTTCATGTAGTAGGTATACAGTAAGATTAAAACATATAGAAAGAAGTAAAATATTTGAAAATTATTTATGTAGTTTGCAATTTGTGCACGTGAGTATTTTCTCTGAATGTTCACCACAAACCGTTTGCTTACACTTATCACATAACTGTGTTGACATTCTGCTTTTCTTTGATGGGCAAATATAGCACCGTTTTCGTTTTCTTACTTCTCGAGCCGAAGACTCCCCTGTGGTTGGTACTTGATTCAACGTAGTTTGTATCAATGAAGTATGACTTTTATGCAAGCCACTCAAATTACGACGTCTAATTTGCCCCAGTACTAATTCTGTTGTAATTTCTCGTAAGAAAATTTTGCGAAGTCTTCGTTTTTTGGAAATATGCCAGTCAGGATGGATATTTCTCCAAATGACAAATGAAGCTACTCCACACACATCAATTATATTGAAAAATAGACCAAAGGCCACCTATTAGTTTTGCGTTTCACTGAATATGTATGTACCATCTGATCAAGTGTATCCACCCCTCCTTTCGTGGAATTGTAGTACTTATTGATTTCAGATTTATTTTTATTTTCCTCATCAATGGTGGAGTCGTTGTGCATTGTAGATAATAATATGACACAGCGATTTTTCTTAGGTACATAAGATACCAAAGTCATTGTCTTCTGAAAACCAAACAAGTTGCTTTCAATATTCCGTCGCCTGTGAGGTAAAAAATTTGGTGGTATGCAGCGCTTATTTTTTCTGAGCGTTCCTACACAAGTTAGGCCTTTGGTAAGCAAACTGGATACAAGCTCGTAGCCGGTGAATAAGTTGTCGAACGTAATATTCCTTTTAGTTCTCAGAAAAGGTTCAGAAAGGTCTTCAACCACCTTTTGCGCTAAGTTTTCTGCTCTGTTGAGACCTTCTTTTCCTAAGTACGGTATACCACGTAACGGATAACTAGTTCCACTATCGCATATCCACCAAATTTTCATACCGTACTTATCTGGCTTGCTTGGCAGGTACTGTCGGAAAGATACACGACCCCTAAAAGGCACCAGTTGTTCATCGATGGTTAGATTACTGCCAGGAAGACGGTCCCACAGGTCTCTAATTGGTGCCAACTTGTCCTTTTGCCTTCGGAGGGTTCTGGTCGCTTTATCGTCAAAACGAATAAATCTTAGTAATTGAGTAAATCTATTTCGTGACATACACGCTCGATAAACAGGATTTCCATATAAAGGATTCCATAGCTCATTATAGTCCACCATTTCTTGTTTATTTCTTCCAGCAGTAATCAAAAGGCCCAAGAAAGCACGGATTTCAACGTCGTCAACTGGTTTCCACAAATCGCCAAGAATACGAACAGCCTCCTTATTAGTGAAAGTAACCACAATACCAATAACCGTATCATCAAAAAACAAATTGAATGCGTCACAAGGAGTATCAACATGCACTCCAGGTGGAAGTTTCACTTTGTTCAAAGCTGTTGTAATTATGTTGTGTGCACGAGTTTTTCCCGTGGCAATCGGCGTGGCATTCCACTCGGTACCATCTTTTCCAATAAAAGTTTGCGAATGGCCGGGCGGTTCATTATTAGCATCACTATCGTCACTTCCTTCTTGTTCATCGCTTTCTTCATCGCCAGTTTCTTGATAATCCGCTTCACTAGAAGAGGTTTCGTCATTTGGCTCTTCTTCATCTTCACCATCATTTACATTCCTTCCCAAATGCTCATCACTTTCGTACAATGCATCGAGCAACTCCTTTTCAGTTAGTGGCCGGCGTCGGTCAGTCAACCAATCGGTCATACTTTCTGCATAAATTTCAAAACCAAATAAGCATAAAACAACAAATCTATTTTTACTGGGGTCAATCAAAACCTTATTTTGCTTACCTGGTCTATACTATACTCTCCACTAGGTAAAAGAAATAAAATTAACCAATAGACACCTAAAACGGCCAATGCGTTCGTTAGGAAAGTCACAAATACACTGATAGCAATGCAGTTTGTAAGCTGACTGTTTTAGCAAAACGCATTTAGGGAATTCCCCTTCATATGCAACTGGAAGTTCTTACATACAAGGGGAAAGTCCCGAAATATAAAGCATATCTTATTACGGGGGATTTACCCACATACCTAGTTTTAAATAACGTAGCAATGCATTTTATAGTATAATAACAGTATGTGCCTCAAAGACACACCTTGGTAGGACGTGTCGGTAAATTATGTTTAATTTTTTTAGTAAAATAGGAAAAATATTTTTAAAAAAATTTTATGTCATTCTGTGTTAAATAGTTTATTTTGAGAATACAAAAATCCTCCAGTCTGTGGGCAGTTAACTTACAAAGTTCCAGCAATTTCAAAATCAATTGTGCCTCAAAAGCACACCTTGGTAGGTTTAGGGTTAATTTTAACCTGATTGAGGCTCTGTGCGATTATATTATGCGGTGTCTTACAATAGATGTGAACAACTTAGTGATTTGTCACCAAAAAGGGGCTGCTTCCTGCTTCTGTGGAAGCAAGCATTTGTTATACCAATTTGCAAATCCGGTAAAAAAAATTATGCGTATGCACATCCGCTAAAGTTTTTGAGTCTATGAAGCCTAGTTTAGTGAAGTTCGTAATAAAATTATTCCTCAGCAACATGTTTTTTTTTTGCCTGGTAGGTCCGTCGAGACGAACTTACTCCCGCGCACCTATTGCATATCTCTTAATCTCGTTGCGGGCAAGCATTTACGCATTTACGCGGATTATAGCAGAGCCTTTGACAAAATTGATCACGGTAGTCTACTCCGCAAGCTCGCACGCGCGGTAGCTCCAGTCTTATATATCAAATAGGTCTCAAGTCATGAAACTGAAGGGATATTAGTCTAATCCAGCTAATATTACATCTGGTGTTCCGCAGGGATCGCATCTTGGTCCGCTGCTCTTCAATATCTATATCAATGATATAGATAAAACGTTTTCCGATAATCCTATAAAGCATGGAATCTTTTACAAGGTGTTCACCGAAAATTTCATTTGTATGCCCATCCAAGAAAAGATATATGCGCAGTATGCACCAGATTTCTAGCTGACCTTCATTCTACAAAACAAAAAAAGGACACGTATGAAGTAAAGTCCTACTCTACATTAAAAGAGCTGCACTTTCGCCAAACTCAGATCTTCTTCGATCTTCTTAAGGGAAAAAAAAACGAACCTGCTAGTGCTAACGCATGTTTTGACTTCCAAAAAAACCTGTCTTTACCAGTAACGAACATAGTCGATGAATACTACAAAAGGCAACTTTGGCAGCATAATTTTTGGATAAATAACGATGTGCCTAATCAAGCCAGTATGTTTATCTTTACAGAAGATTTTGTGACAAAAGGCCCTAACGAGGTGCTAGACTATTATATCAAAAAAATATAAAAACAAAGAGCAGCATTTACTCAAAATTCCTTGTGATAACTGCTTTCCTAAAAATAAATTCAAGTATTTGTTTACCTATTTGGAATCTCTTTGTGCATCTGGAATACTCATTGAGAAAAAGAGGATTCAAAGTGAAAAAGTTGACAATCTCGGTTATCTGTGAACCTTATGCAGAATACTCGTTTTAAGGATCCTTTCGAAATAGTGATGCTGGAACATACTCTACTAACAAAATATAGCAACATTCCAAGTGAATTTATGGTCCAAATGAATTTGTGGTGGCTATAAAAAGCTTTATGCTGATAAAATAAAACCCACAATACCAGGTATATCAGAATGCCGATTTGTTTTGTTTTCTACTATCGGAAATTTTTAAAATAAGAGATGCCATGACGGGGGACTGCCGCAGTTTTATTTTGTATAAAATGGTGATTTTTACATCCTTTCACCGCACAAGCAGGCACCTTATACAATTTAGCGACCTATAAACAAAATTTGCACAAATATGTTTAACGACCACTTAACCTCTCACCTCAAAACGTAGTATTTGTACGAAGACACAAAATAAAATAAAACTTAATTCAAAAACTTTATTTAAAATAAAAATCGTCAACAAAACAATAAAACAAAAAATGAAAAATCAACGTTTATAATATTACATACTTAATCAAACATACACTGTAAACGCTTCAAAAAATATAAAATGGCGATGGTGATGCGCAGAAAAGTCTTATTTCCGTACCTCTTGCGAGCATACCTAATATACTTATACCATGGTTTCTAGTATCGTATGAGTGTTAGTCGAGTCTTGATGCGAGATAGTACAATTCTCCGCTAACTGTTACGCATTGTAAAAAAATGTTGGGTGCAGAAAATCTCAGAAAACGACCATTGTTTTTTAATGTAGAAAAGTGAATTCTCAGATTTACATTATGATCGTGGCAAAATAGTTTGTACAGTGTGCGATAAACAGTTATTATGCATCTGATCCGTTATCTACCTATAAAGATTATTTTAATTATGCGTATATAACATCCGTAGACTTTAATCGGTCTTTTTTAAAATAGAAACATGTTTTATCATCGCGACGAACGCGGTTTAGTGAGAAAAATCTTGAAACACTTAATGCTACAAACTTTTCAGCAATCCTATACCATTTTTGCTACTTAAATAAAGTAATGGGCTTATATATAATATTTATAATTAAATAAATAAATAATATTTATAGTTGAATAAAAAAATAAGTTTGCTCTTTCCCGACACTGTATTGTATACTTGTGTTACAAAGTAATGTCACGTATATGAAACTTAGTGCAACTTAGCTGTTGTGCAGATGAAAGTTGACCATTCTAATTATTACCATTACATTCCGTTAAATATGGCATTTGTTTAACTTTGATGAAAGTATGTTAAACATCCCACGCCAAAATCCGTAACAAAATTTTACAGAAAAACTTGATTGCACTATTTTCAGAATGAAATAAAAACAAAAACATTACATATCTTACAACATGTAAATACGACTTAGGGACTTTTTAAACTAAACCATCAAATATGCGATGCTTAACTGTGGTATTAGCGGCAGTGAAACAATACCTACAATATGGAGTAACTTTAAAATTTCATACCTCAGACTTGTTAACTGTTGGAGCTTCCCCATTTGAAGAGAATGGGATTGTCTTTTAATGATTTTCCCAAATTGTGATATCCTTTATAATATCCTATATGTATTCAATATATATATATATATATATATAATATATATATATATATATTCAAATATGTATTCAATTCTATCTCCCTAACTTTATGGTGCGCCATTATGAAATCAATATCCCGTTTATTCACTAGCCGTAAAGTTTGCGCGGTTTCTATACTGAACGTAAAACTGTCATAAATTCCAAATCCTTAATTATGAATCTTTGCCAAATGTTTGCTCCTCATATTTACTACCTATCGCTTGGCAGCGATATCCGCGTTTTGGTTAAGCACAAATTCGCGAAATTTATAGTAAGACACGCGATACCACCCAAATAATGTCACACCGCATGCATTGTAAATTACCCCAGTGTGTATACAGTGGAATCTTGCGTATTATTAAAAGCCCACCACATGATAATATATTGGACGTGTGCGATAGTAAAATGTAGCGTCAAACGAAAATATTACTCTCGCCTTGCTGGATTGAAACAAAATTTAAATAACCAATATTTTAATAAATTAAATAAATTTATATCACATTTTACTTAATTAGTAGTAACTGGAATTATATGGATAAATTTATATTCTGGTATTTTCATATTGGGTTTAAACAAAACGTTTTATAAATACATATTTACTTGAAATCTTTTATATAACTTGTTTGCATAGATATTCGTTCAAAATACATTGACGTTGAAAGGAAATAAAAATGTATATGATCTCGTATACACACATAATACATATATGAGATCAAAACCTTTTCATTATTTCTGAAAACATTTTTAGAGATATGCTTTTCCAGATATTCCGACTAAAGCCTTTTGCCAGATACCCGATATCTCATTAAGAAGTTAATTTTTAATGTATAAATACTTCGGGTAGCAGCGCTCACAGAGATCGTTGACTGAAATGCGTTGAGTTCTGCAAATACACAATATGTTGTAATCTAAATTGAATATAGTAGGGAATAGATTAAGATTTTGCTCATCTTACAAAAATAAATATTTTTTTCAGGTTTATCATCTACTTTATTTTTTCCTTTTACGTTTCAGAACGCCTTTTTTGGTCTTTTTTCAAAAAATTTCTAAATAATCTCAGTTCTGTTAAAGTTATTTACAATTATTTTAATTTAATTGATATAAATTATTAAATTACCTTATTTTTCTATGTTATATTATTTGAGGTGTTACTAATACCTTACTGGTATGCGTTCATTTATTTTTACATAGGTGTTTTTATTTCATTGACATTATTTCAACGTAATTGTAACTATTTAACATTTATACACATGGATAATACATAACGCATGCACACAGTTCAAAGGAATTACGAACATATACCGTATATTCTGTATTTCTACCTATTTCAGACTTTTCTTTAAACATTCTATGTGTAAAATCGAACATTGTTTTTATTTATTTTGTTTTCAATATTTTAAGTGTTTTAATTTGAATAATTTTTATTCTAATTTTTAAAAATTTGTTTTATAATGTATATATATTATTGTGATTTTCAAACTAGATACATATTTTTATACATTTAATGATATTCCCACTTCACTAGATGGCTGTAAGCTTCTTTATATGCCCGATATATCCAGAGTTCACCACTGCAGATCATACGCACTAGTGATCTCCCCTCTTACTAACCAATGAGTAATTGTGGGTAAGTTGCAGAAGGCGGATGCACATCTTGAGTCTCCTAAATTACTAACTTGTATATTATTTGTTTTTACTTTGCTAAAAATGAATTTATAGTTTAATTATTAATCATTCAATGCATTAAATGAGTTTTTATTAATAAAACAGTGTAATTTTCAATAACACGTATAATTTATTGACAAATTTATTTCAAAAACATAAAGAGTATGAGAACTCTTACCCAGAGTGAGTATAATAATAATTTATTGGCAGTAAGATTCGCGTTACCAAATATATGCCCTGTCAAGACAATATCATACAATAAAATAAACATATATATGTATATATATGAACATATGGTTTAACAATACCATTGCAATAAATTTGTAAAAATGTAGTCAGGTAATAATAAGGATAATAATTAACAAACTGGTTATCAGTTAAAATAAGCAAAAACTAGGCATGAAATTCATACACAGCATAATAGCACCTATGTAGCAAGTACTTTCTCAAATTTCTTTTAAAGGTCTCCGATTTAACGATTATAAATTTTAATGCAATTGTAGCGAGGAGACCGCTCAAATAATGAAGTATTATGGCTGGGTATGCTGAGGTCTTCACCACCACGCGTACTGTAAGCAGAATTGTACCGACTATTTGATGCAAAGTCAATCAAATTTTTGCATGCACCCGAAAATACTTCAGAATGGAGTTCCCTCGCAGTGATAAATCAAAAATGTTGCAGTAAGGATCCAGATTAGGAGAACACCGTCGATATCCGAGAAATCTAAAGGAAAGTCTCCTTCGCAGCATCCCAAAGTATATCAATGTACTCAATACAGCAGAGACATGTACAATTCCACAAAAGGAAAATACCAAAGGTATGTTAGGACAGCAAATTTCTCCCAATGTTATAAAATCTTGACATTTCTTCCATATATTTTAGGCTGATGATAAATACATGAATTCACAAAGTAAATTCTTTTCGATGTCGGATATATTACAGAAATATGATTTAATTCATTTGACTTCACGAAAAATAAAACAGTTCTCAAAGAAGATTTTTTATCAGCAACCATCCGTAACCAAAGATTTCCACTCATTTATTTCCTACGAATTACATTGAGTCACTACCCTCTTGAAGTAAAGTCGAATCCTAGGATACCAGAATATCGTACAGTTGCCAGACGATAAATTATATATTCAATTTCCACGGCTACTAACGCGAATTAAAACGAAAATATACTGGACTTACAAACAGGTATGTACATAAAATAATAACTACATTTACTATGGTTCATTATAGGTATGTACCATAACAACATATAGGCGTGTAGGTACTTGACTTGATATTTTATTTTTTATGATTAATTATTAAGTTGTTGTAAATGTCCCATCACTTTTGTCGTTAATGGAATTGCTATGGTTTTTAATGTAATACATTTCTTTAAATAGTCTTTTATGATAGTTATGTTCGATATTTAAATTTTTTTTTTGAAATTAAATCTGTTTGTTATCAATTGCGTGTTTGGTTAATGTAGTTGCATTATAATTATTAGAAGTGATACTATATTTATGTGAATAAATTCCTTTTTCAATATATTGTTTAGATTGCCCGACATAGATACCTTTACAATCTTGACATTCAATTTTATATATTGCATTTGTTTGTTCACTGTTTTCAATCGGTTCTTTAGTTTTTTTTTTTGTGAAAAATTAATTATTTGCTATTTTCATTTGTTTTTTTTAAGTCATTTTTCTAAATTTTCTAATTTTTCTAATCGTCGTTCTATATAGGAAATAGCTATGTATTTATTGTTTTCGTTATTTTCTTTGTTGTTACCTATTTCGTTACTTTGTGATTGTGAATTCTCCCGCAATTTTTTCCATGCCACCCAAGCATTTCTGAAGTTTTCTACATCATTTTGTACCAGGATCACTATAAAACTCTTTGTTTGTTCGTCTCCTCCAACATTCTTCTCATTTTAGTGATTGGTGGAATTGAGTAAAAGTCGAGTTGAGTAAAAGAATTTCGACTCAAACGAAAACTTTTATACGCGGCAGCTTTCAGCAGTTGATTGCGCCGATCTAGCGACGTTATTATATTCGCATAAATCTTGGGCATGCCTCAAAATTTGAGAATTACTGTTTCTGAAGCCAAAACAGTACTGCTAGGAAGTACATCGGTTTAACGGCATGACAGTAATAAGGGTATCCGCCAACATTTTTGGCATCCCTGGTGGGAACCTGATGGTCTAGTGGCTTGCACGCTTGGCTATCACTCGCAGGGTCCTCGATTCGAGCCCGACGGACTGCTCTCAGAGTGAGGTTTTCGTGTTTTTCCTTATTACTTGGCGAATGCTGAGAGATGAACATCTTAAGTCGCTCCACGGGCGCAGGCGTAATAATAACTCATGGCTGGGCCGATGCCCCTTGTAATTGACGAAAGCTATTGGGGGATGCTAAGGCATGAATTATTATTATTAAAATGGCGGATAACATTAATACTAAATTTCCGATAATGTTACGAAGTACTCGGTTGCATATCGTACGAGCAATTTCTATTACAAACAGCTATACATATCTTTATGTGCACGAAGTGCACGTTTTAGTTTGTAGTAGGAATGGCTCGTGCGGTAAATACTATTCGGTAACCAAGAGGTAGAGCCAGGACATGAAATTAGTTCGTTTAAAAAACATATTTCTCAATTGAAAACTAATATATACATAAACATTATACAACGAAAGCAAAGATATGTTCCACATTTTACGTGTCATCTCATATCGTTACCTTTTTACTGTTAGATTTTCGTTTCTAATATAAATTGGACCAAAACTTATACCATATCGCAATCAAAGATATAATTTTAGCTGCTCACGCAATGACTGACCTTTTAAATCGTGAAACGTATGATGAAATCCTACACCACGAGCAGTAAATATTTGGCTGTATTTGATTGGATTCAATCGGAAAATATTACGGAAGAACGTGGAGAATTATTTAGATCATAAAGCAGGCAATTTTAAATATTTGCTTTGCACTGGTATGTTCGTAAATATTACAGTTAATTTGATTCCACCTACAAAACTTAAAGCTGAGTTTGACGAGTTCAATTGGGAAATAAAAGTTGTATGCGAACATACTAGAAAACTATTCGTTTATTAAATGCGATAGTCCGCTGTTGAAAATCAATAATGGGAAATAAATATAGTATCTATTGTATCACGGTAACTGTTTTTAAGATTGATGGTTTAATCTTGGACAGGGTTCATATGTCCATATTACATGTTGATAGATCTATCTAACTCTATTTTCTTCTTTTAAGTGAAGATTGGAAACAGTAAATCGGAAATAATAATGAAATTTTGTCAGTTTGTAAACTCGATGGAGTGTTAAGAACATTTTCTGTTGCGACAGAACTTGCAATTTGGTTTTTAAATTTGATCCAAATTTCAATACTAATAATAATAATACAAGAAAATACAAATCTTAGCACATGAGTTGACACATTTGACGATCACAATTTGTGTTCGCTCGTAACCTCTAAATTAAACTAAGCATTATGTAATAACACCAAGCGATGGCCCTAAGGATACAGCAAGAACCCCCAAATTCAGTATTACAATAGTACAAACAGCCGTTTATGTGGGTCAAGGTTAAAGGGCAATGACCTGGCGTTACACTATTATTGGTTCGCTATTTCTTTAACTATCAACCCTGATTATATATTAATACATAAATTTACTATTGTCGAAGAAATATAAATTCGAAAATTAATGCAGTCTAGTATTTCCGCTTGGCTGTCTTTACGACGTGATAGGATTTGGAGGTGAATTCAAAGATGAGCGGTCTCCCAACTTAGGTACTTCTCTCCCCCTAAGTTTAAACCAAAACGAAATAGGTCCTGAAAGACAGGACCGGATTACCAAAACTCAGAAAGTTAACAACAGAAAGAAGAGTCCGCTTACCAGTGACCTAAGGGTGACGCCATTAAATAAATGGATGTCAGCTAACGCTACTGCTTATAAACCCCTTTTCAGGAAAATATCGCTGCAACGAGCACTTCTTCTGGCAGCCCCAGGTAAAACAGAGAATGCACTCGATACTTGATCTTCCTCACGTGACAATATCCCACAACAAACGTGGTAACTAATAAAACTTTCACGGAGCGAACTGACAGAGCATGTGGTGTTTAAGGAAGCCGAGGTACGTCTCTTCGCTTACTGAGCGGACGGAAACGGACTTACGTAACGTTTATCAAATCAGTAGTGGCGAACTAACAATGCGGAGTAAATCACCCAAAAAAAAAGGTTTTGATGAACGAAACTTGAACTAATAGTTGAACAATAAAAAGCTGATTTAACGGACAATAAACTAGTGATAATTCGAAAGTGAATAACAAAAATGGGACATTACGTTTGACTATCACGTGACTAAAGATACGTTGGAACCAGCAAGAAGTACAAAACTTAGCTGCTAGATGGCTTTGCAGGGTCTAATTCATAATTTAATTAAACCATATTCTTTAGCTAAAATACCTTAATGAGACGATCGCAATCCCACGGCAACATCTTATCAAGACAATCATGCAAGAAGACTTGAATACTGCCAATTGGTTTTTGAAAAGTGTTTTGAGAGTAACAAATCACAATTCTTTAGACAGGCGGAAGTTGATTTACAAATGCAACCATGTTTAATACGGGAAATAAAAGGTAGTGATCTCAATAAAATTTACATTTAACGGAAATAAGTAATTTCCAAGAGTGATTCGGATTCCATTGTTAGTTCAGTATAATTGGCGAAAGAATTGTGCCCAATATCTTTTAGCCGACAACTTACCGGCAAGAGATACTTAAAACACGAAATCGGCAACGTTTTGGATCAAATGCCATAAATTAAAACTGCTGATCTATTTTTCCAACAAGATGACGCTCCAACCCATAACTCTCTAATCTCAGAGACAGTAAATACTTAGAAGATAGGATTCTTGAAAGATGGATTGAGATCCATCCATATCCTTTAAGCCTAATTAAAACATATCACCGGATCTAACACCTTAAGAATTTTTTTTGTGGGACACCACCAAAGAAGAAGTTTGCAAAATCCAATCAGTAAATCGTGAAAATTTAGAACAAAAAGTAAAAACGGGCATTAACAGCATTATTCTAGGATAGCTTAGAAAAGTAATAACAAACTCAGTTGAAAATGTACAACCGTCAAAATCGAAATGACAGTCACTTTGAATGACTAGCCTCAGTATTCAAGTCTTTTCAGGTGATCATATTGTCAAAAACGTCAATATATCTGAAATCATAATAACATTGATTTTGTTGTGATTTAACGTACACAATAAATAAATATTATTGGTGTTATTAGTCGTATCATGTCTAGTGAACAGATACAATTGAAGAAAAAGAATTCCTTTTTAATTCAAAACTCAATTTTGACACGATTGTATTCAAAGTCTTAACCCCAATTGAAATATCGAAAAATATACATGGAGATGATCTCATTTATAAATAGTTTAGTTTAGTTTAGTTTATTTTCATATTGTTTGAGCCAGTAACACTGGATACAATGTGTCAAAATACAAATGTAAAATACAACAAACAAAATTTTAGAAGTAAATAATTTACAGAAAGACAAATAGAACAAACAAAAACGACAAAAAATGTGTATAGTCAAGAACAAAAATATTCATTAATGGAGTAATGAGATTCTTCTATTAGGAGCGCTCTAACCTGTTTTTTAAATTGTTTAATGCAGTCTGTGCTAGTGATTGTATCTGGCAAGCTATTATATCCTCTTAGGCATTGAATTATAGGCGATCTCTTTGTAGCTGATAGGTGGTGCTTGGGTATCCTCAGTTGCTCTATATGGCGGGTGGTATAAGGGTGATGTTTTTTGTATTTATTAAATAATTCAAAGTTTTGTTTCACATAGACCGCCGATTTATAGATTAAAATGCCGGGAAAAGTTAAATTTTTTATTTTCTTTAAAACATCCTTGCAACTGTCGCGGTTATTTAATGTTAAAAATCAGTCTTATGAGCCGCTTTTGTGTAATGAATACTCTCTCCCAACCAGTTGCTACGCCCCATATAATAACATTGTACGAAAGAGCAGAGTATGCAACCGCGTAGTAAATATCTACTAGGTCTTTTTCTTTCCAATGTTATATTTCAACTGATTAATAACGTAATAAGCTTTATTCATTTGTGTGCACACGTTCGCTTATTTGTTTTTTCATTCCAGCTTATCATCTATTGTAACACCTAATATTGATGCACCATCCGTACAAGGAATTTTTGTAATAATATCTGGGGTTTTGCGTCTATGGAAGTTTAATTTTTTAGTTTTATTTTTATTTAAAATTAATCGGTTTGTTTTGCACCACTCTGCCATATCTTGCAATGTAGCTTTATCATAAATGAAAGGTCCGCAGAATTTTCACCCGTTACTATCCACGTTACATCATCAGCAAACAAAATCGTGTGTCCATAATTAAAGTATTGCGTTAGATGTTTTATAATAATAAGAATAATAGGGGGCCCAACCACCGACCCTTGGGCTACTCCCATGTCACACGCATACTCCCGCGAATACACTATAGAAAATCAAATGTTTCAAAGTTTAAACAGGAAGTGACAAAAATTTATTGACTATGTCAAGAAATGTATATGTATGCCCCACACTTAATTCCCAAATTTTCGTTTTTGTATCACAGACATTTTCGAAATTACAGGGGTGAGCGGAAACAGTATTTCTCACTGCACATATCAATATATACCCACGTCAAATGCAGAAATTACATAATAATACACATGAAGTACTATGCGTCTATATAATGAGTGTATAGCATCACTGCACAACAATACCAATTATATCGCTCTGCTATTAGTTGCCAAACACTGCCCTATTATCTCTATTGCGCTCCCGCTACTGAAAACGATCAAAGTACTTCAGCCCTACCAAAGGTCTCATTACCAGCCGAGATCAAACGCGTGTTACGCAAACATCCGCCAGTTGCGGTTATCGTTACATATTAAAGACGTTAACGTCATCGATTCAGAAGCGACAAAGTCTATATACCAACCGTGCTAACGGTCGTATTTAATTGAAAATACGAAAACGCGGTTGTACTAGTGCGGCAACAAGGAGATAGCGATATATCTGGAAGAGGTACAACTAGACCAAGGGCCCAAAACTATTAACTATACATACACAGCAATGCGTGTAATGTACCAACAGTGGTAAGGTAAAAGGTTGTCGAGTCCTAGAGGATTATCTACCGGATGTACACCTACGAATAGTGCCCTCAAAGCAGTAATCGCCTAGGTTGTTTTAATATAGCGTTTAGTCCATTTATGGAATGTTTAGGAAACGTTTTAAGATACGGTGAAATGGGGTAGTGGCTCATTAACAGTTAATGTAGACAATGAATACAATTTAAGCCTCTCTACATTGTATCAAACATATTCAATTTGAAAATTATGCATTTCTAGAATTATATTTTTTTACCACGTAGTGTAATTCGTTATAAAGAACTACTCAAACTGTTAGCTGCCCCATAAACCAGCCAAGTACTCCTCAATCATTGTACAGGTGTATCTGGAAAGTGAACCAACCCTATAATTTTTAAAGTATTTTCTATAGAGAACAAAATTTTTAAAAATAGTCTACTCTAAGATAGCCCAGGACAAAATAATTTCTTCAAAGTATTTCTTTTTCAATCCTGCTTATTTGTTGGTTTGAAAATGACAGGCAACGAACTGATAAGATACCACCAGGCGGGGCTCATGATCTGTTGTAGAAGTTACCCTATTAGCAAGACCAAAGGACGTGTAATAACATAAGGAACGAGCTTGAGTATATAAATCCACCTTTCCGGTTTGTACGCCTTCTAGCAGCCACACGCCAAACTTCTTATTCGCAAGCGATTGCAGCATGAAGCTGGCAATGCAGTCATTGATCTAGTTCAGGCAGTTCATGGATTACCATTCCCGCTAGATGTACTCGTATAAAACGAGAACCAAACTGCGTCTTATCGTGATTCCAAGAACGATTCACCATGATATAACAGATGGAAAGAGAAAACTTAAATACAATGAACCAATAAGATGTTAACTAGACGCTGGCTCATGGCCTATTGTAGGAATCACTATACTACCAAGAGCAATGAAAAGGGAATAACACTAGAAATGCACTCGAGTTTCTGCCTATCAGGCATCATCAGCGCCCCTCCAACGCGATACGTCAAACCAACGCCGACTAGATATCCAGGCCCTCGGCAAGGAGTGGGAGTAGGTAGCATGTCGGGGTATTGCGCGGAATATTGGAGTAACGTTCAGTACTGATTTGTCTTTCGTTAGGATAACGTCGTCGTGCGCCTAGTGCTACTCGATTTAACTTTAAAGGCGAATTTTCTGCCAAATGATTTTTTTTTTAGTTAGTTTGTCAATTCTTGAATGTATTTTATCTGAACTTAAGTTCTATTTTCTTTTTGTATATAATTATATTTATCGTTTTAGTATTAAATAATTTTCTTGAACCAAAAATAAATCTATGAAAAGAAATTTTCCAACAATTAGAACAAAATGATTGTTATAGTGTTTTTACCATGTAATTGTCATAGCAATTAAGGCCACTTAATTGAAACACACGTACTGCATATTTGAGTAATATACTTTTCAATAATTATATCAACAGTATTAATGCCTAAGAAACTTCTAGAAAAGGCGAAAGAAAATTCCGAAAAATTTAATTCGTCGTTCATTTATTTCTTCATCATATACGAGATTTTCCATGTACTAATTTTTGTTAAACATAGTTCGCAAGCACACACCTGCAAAGTATATAGAATCGTAGATGTCAAGTCTCATATGTATGGTCTATCGGCTGTTTTGCACGGTGGCCGGCGATATGTCCCCATCAACTTCTAGTTCTCGAAGTATTACCCTACTCAATGTGTCGGGGCTGGTATCTAGTCGGCGTTAGTCAAACCTTTACCCGCAAGCTATCACAGCATAAAGCTGGCAATGCAGTCATTGATCTTGTTCTCGTTTTATGCGAGCCCATCTAGTTCACAAACTGCCCGAACTAGATCAAGAGCTCCGCTGATGGTATTTTATCGGTTTTTTGTTTAGTAATACATTTTTCTTTCGATATGCCAGGTATACCTTGTCCCAAAATTGCGAGGAGTGGCGGAAGTATCGTGTTATACTACAAACTTTTATTAACATGAGATACTTTCGAATAAAGAGAACAGAAAATAGCAGCAAATTTAAATTAATAATCAACACATAATTTTTTGAAATACGCTTTTGCTATCTTAAAATTATAAGACAACGTGTAAAAAATAAAATATTTGAATGTTAAAAGAAGATTTGTAGTTTAATAGAACACATGCGTATTGATTTTACTTTCAAAAGTAAATTGCATTTATCCCAATTTTTTTACGTAAATGAAGTATTCGCAAGGCATGCGCCCATCCATGTTTGTAGATTATTACATTTAAGTAGTGGCGTGAACAGTTAGCATATAGAATATTTCTTATAATAGACGTAAGTTGAAAGGAACTAAATTGTCAAATTTCTTGGCGAAAAATATTATGATCGTCGTACAGAAGCAAGAAACGCAGATGTATTAGGTAACAGAGACATTAATACTGTGACTACCCAAATCTAATTAGGTTCTAAGTATAACAATAATGTTAAATGTTATATAAATGGTATGTACTATTCAGAAGATAATTGTATTTAAAGGAAAAGTAAAAGACTAGGAAATATGAAACGATCTAGAATTTGGATAACGAATGTTAATTACTAATTGGTAAATGACGTTCTGTGTCACTTTCTTCTAAATTTATTATGAATTGTTCTATCAATCCGTCCGCTATTTCATCACCTTCCACATCTTCACATATCTATAAGGAAACTACTAAAAGTGTAGCAAATATTCAGTATATTTGACAAAATGTCCTTAATGAGACTCCAAAGAAAATATCTTGAATGCTCTGCCGGGTGAGTATTCAAGATATTTTCTTTCGAGTCACCTTAAGGACATTATGGGGTTTTTTTTCGATGGGAAAAGCACAGAAAAAAATACTTCAACCTGTTTTTGCACTCATTGTAGCCCGTTAGTTCTAAAAAAATGCTATACTTAGTTAACAATTAATAAAATATGAAACAATTCCAAAATACCTTCTATTTGGGTGTAAACAAAAACTTTTTTTTTACTGGTCCAAACATTCCTCCTAATTTTCAGAGACTTTTAACTCTTAATTACTGCTGTTAATAGATTCTGTATATATTTCGTTTCTAAGAATCGGTAGATACCCCAAACTTTACTTAATCATCAATTACGTCATAAATATTCCCCTTTATTAAATTTACCCAATAGCTCCTGCTAATTCTTTATGGATCAAAATATGGAAGATATGGATGTTCTTCTTTTCACATAAGCTTAAATGTAATTTTTGCTTAGAATTTCTGTGAAGTATTACCACACCATATTTACAATTTCTACTGATATGTCTGTATATGCATTTTCAAGCAAATAGTTTCAAAATGCAAAAGCGCTTTACGGTGTGATCGGAAAAGGGTACCTTTTGGAGCCTTAGGTTATTCTATTGCATAAGCAATTCTGACGAGGTAGTCTTCAGAGTAATTTAGAGTTGGAAATTTTTCTAAACTATGTGCCAAAAAAATTGTAATACCTCGAAGGAGGTCAGCCACAAAGCTGAAATCTTAATAAAACTACTGGCTGCATGCAAAAAGTCGTGGATAATCATCTGTCAGAACTTTATACACGAAGAAGAAATTGGAATTCTATCCTGGCTTGCTCGCTTTCCGGATTTAAACCAGATCAAGCATGTGTGGGATATGATGGGTCGTTACCTAAGGCGTTTACCAGAAGCAACAAACACCTTGCAGAAACTTCATCGTCATCTACAGCAAGCCTGGGATGAGATCCTACAAGATGCCACTGATCATCTCATTTAGAGCATATCTCGCAGAGTTAGACAATGCATAAACAATCATGGGAATATGACATTTTGTTGATAAAATTTTACTGGTTGTTGGTATTTTTTTCTAATTGTTATGATTTCCTACTGAAAATTAATACTTATGGTTTACTTTTGAAACTTGCCAACATTTCAGCTGTGCAACGCAGCTCCTTCAAGCTGTTGCAATTTTTTTGGCACACAGTTTAGTTTAATAAAGAAGGAAGGCGTCTATGAATTTAAAAAGTACGAAATATCTACATGCAACAACATCAAAAACCAAACAAGTTGGGAAGTAGTAGGAAGGTCGTTATCTACAGTATTAAGGATAAAGAACATATAGAAAGCAGTCAAAACTAAGCCTTATGGGATAGAATAAGCTGTGATTTACATGGGTTATGACAACAAAAGACGAACAGAAATTGGAAATTTGGGAAAGAAACATTTTTACGAAAATACTTTATTTATTATTATTTAGTAAACAATTAACACGTATGAAGACCTGAAGCTGTGAAGTTCTATTACCAAATCCAGTTGCTGACATTATTAAAAACAATTTTTGTTAACGATAGAAAGCAATAGAAAAGAATTTCTATTGCTTGTTTCAGATTATTGATATTTGTTTCTCCCCGATTATTTCCTTGGCAGTTCTTAATAATTATCTATTTTGTCTATCTTAATTAACTTAAATAATTTCTAATTTGTCTAATTACGATTTATTCCGTATAATTTATTTTAAATAGAAAGTTATGTCAACTCCAAACAAGTAATTCTTTCCGAAAATTTCCACTGCCATCTAAATTCAGAACAGTCACAAAGATACGATAAATCTCGTCAAAAAGTTCGTATCGTTATCTGTTCATGCTTCACTAAATAACGCGCTGCAGCATCAACTCTGACGTAAGCGTCGGACGTAAAAACTGAATCCGGATACTAAGGAAGGAAGCTGTACGAACGCTAGCAAACTAACGCCTTCCGATTCTTTGCTTTCACGTCTCGAAGATCGCTCGATATTTCGCCATTGTGCACGCCATTATCCCTATCCGATGTTGTCAGCGATTGTAGTAGGAGAGGAACGGTCGTTAATCTTTTATAAACAACGGGAGGACGTTCAGTTAATACTACAGGAGGATTTGTTGTTTAAGCTGCAGTAGAAGCGATAAGGTTGGTAATAGTACTTTGTGTTCTTAGCCTGCAAATTATATTAGGTAGTTTGAGCGATAAGTCAGCATATAAAACGAAATCAAAAGTCTATAACAACAGCAATTATCAGCCAGGAGTTATATAACATACATAGTTATGTAATTCGCCAAATCATAATACGATACCCCTGATCAGGGCTATATGCAGACATATTAGACATATAGTAAGTAATTTCTTGCATGTATGTATGAATGGAGGGTGATATTACACTGCGAGCTAAAAGATCTATTCCTGCTGTTTTACAGCTAGCCCTTCAATACTATTTCTTTTAGAAAATGTAGGTAAGTCTCCCTCTTCGATTTCGCATTGTTTCAGGTGCAACATCCTTGAGTTGCACAGTACTATGCAATTTAAGAGGAGATAGATGGATGTTTAATCCTATTTCCCAAAAAATATTCAGTCAGATTCATTTGCTAATCCAAGCCCACTCAGGTGTCCTTTCAATTTACAATGGCCTAAAAGTATTGCTGTTAATATGCGAATATTGTTCTTACTCAGGTTGATGCATTCTCTAAACCTGTTCTGGTTATAGGTACCAGAAGAGTTTTAGCTTGCCTCATTCCCTGGAAATTCTCCCAATAATTGCATTTTCTCTGCTCCATCCGGCTTTTCAATTTCTTCAATATTATACTGCTACTTATGGTATTCCAGCTCCTTTTTTTATCCGGTATTTCGTTTCCTTCCACTCCTGTATGACCCGGAACCCACAGAATGGTTACTTTATTCCTTCTTTTAGCTCGTTTAATTTCCCTAGGCATTCCCACACCATCTTGTTACTGATTTTGTGAGAATTCAGCACCTTGATGGTTGCTTGACTATCAGATATAAGAATTTCTTTGGCAATTTCTGTCAATATTGAACTGGACGCATCTTTCAATAGCGCGTATTTCCGCCTGGAAGATACTCCGGTGTTTCCCCAAGCTTTGACGTACTTGGTTCTATGCCCATATATTCTCATTCTAGCTCCTTATGGCGTTTTGGACCCATCAATGCCCCATTTGATGGCATTTCTAATTAATTTCAAAATAGTGCTTGTATCCCACTCTTGCCAAGCTTTTTGGTGTGTTCTTCCACAAAGCTGAATTTTTTTGATATGTCATTCCGGGCATGTTCCAGGTGTGACCACCATCAGAAGATTAAGGCCTGCACCTTATCGTTCCTTCCTTGAGCACTCTGACGGTGGTTCTTTTTGCCACGCCAACCATCACAATGTGGAGTGGTGTAAAGGTCCAGTATACATTTAAATTTCTTTTATTTGGCCTAACTTTTAGACTCTTTTAACGTGAATGAAAAGAATAAATTTGATTTTCGACCACAAGCAAAACAAGAACCATTACAATCAATTCTACCAACAACATACTGACACTTTCTTTAAAGCAAACTGAATATTTTAAAATTAAGGCCCTAAGTCCACATATGGGTTAGGTAGGTTCCTTGGAATCTTAGATCAAGGCTATTAAAGGTTTTAAGGAGGTTATTGTTTTCTTTCTATGCTTGTGCACATTTCCGATTAAAATATTTTTCTTTTAGGAAAGTGAAATTTTTTTTCAAGATCCATTTTTTGATCCATGTGTAAACCAGATCAATTTAAAGCGGAGCTGCATTAATTAGTTGAATTCAGCTTGTCTGAATTATGATTTGTACCTAAACGTTTCTGTTAAATAGATCTGTGCAAACCATGTGCTTTGATTTGATCGCTAAGAGGCAACCTCTTACATGATGATAAATATCACCATGTACAGCAAGGATGAGTTTTAGGATACATGGGTATAATAATAGAAATTAATTTTAAATCATAAATTTGGAAATCCTCAGTTATGGCTATATTCGGCCATCAAGGAAATTGTTTCACTTTAGTGGATGTAACGAGCTCACATGTTGACAATTTAAATTTAGCTATTGTTGACCAAATTCAATTCTTTGATGTTGTATTGGATAGTACCCCTCCTTACTGTGATCAGTTCGTCTAGAAACACGTACATACTGCTGTGGTATAGACAACCCAATTTGCTGAGTGTATTTTGTGTTGCATAGTTTGCTTGTTATTGGTTGGTTTCCTTGCTAAAACAGCTGTTGTTCAGGTTACCGAGAATTTTCACAAATTTTATGTTTGGTATAAATTTAGTTAATGAGTTTATTGCATCATTTTAATTCATTTAGTGATAAGTTTTTTTTTATTAATCCATCCATTTGAAAGTCTATTGTTTGCTTATGTAGATTTAATGCGGATTCTGTTGAATATTGGCGTATTGTTTTACGACAGCGTTGTAGGATTTTGAGAGAGGGATTATTGTAAGAAAAACAATTGTAGAGTTTTGTTAAGGACTTCCTTGTTCGACTATTGACGTGACTAAACGTATTTTTGTATATCTTGGTTGCCATTTTGTAATTCAATTTGATTTTGTGAATTTTCGCATTAATTGTCTTTTATATAGCCGATCAAGGATTTCTTTTTGTGATAATTGTTAATATATTGAAGTGTGCACATTATAGATATAAGATCAATTATTATTTGTTGTTTAGGAAGATATATTTTTAGTTTTTTCACTCATTATATTTTAAAGAGTTAATTTTCTGTTATTCATTTTTGCTGTTTCATTTTTAATTATCAATCACCTCGTTTGGGTGAGTAGAAGCATTGTACTTGCATTTTAGTTTATTTTCTGTAAATTTCTAATAATTGTTCACGTTCAGTTTATTTTAATTTGTGAAACCACGTGGATTGAAATTGAAAGATATTGTATAATCTTCCTGAATAAATAGTTTTATTTTTTGCTTTGTATAGGAAATAGCATTGTCCTATGTTAATTTAGGGTGTAGTGCAGTTTCTATTTTAGGCCAGAACCTTTAGTTCAAGGTTTTTTTTCTGCACAAGTTGTAATTTAACCCATTTTAAAAAATAAATTTGATTGTTAATTAACGTCATTGGGTTAAAAAATGTTGTTCATTTATTTTTAATTTAAACCTTTTCAATTTTTCGGAAATATAAGAAAGTCTGATTTCTTACACCCACAATTTACTTTTCGTGGTTAGATTCAAGTTTTAATTCGCGAGGATAACTCTGAGGTTAATAGATCTTTTGCGTTCATTAATTTTTTTTCCGTTGAGCTAGCAAATTTTATATTTGATTTTTCATTTAGATATCAGTTTTACATTTTCCATTAATTCGATCAGTTCACAGCAATACGTAAAATTTTTGTATAATCACACTTTAATTATTGCTCTACCTTTATTACATTATTATTACCCAATAATGCTTGCATATTACCGCCTCTGTTTATGAAGGTATTGGAGCAAGACTTTCTGGTATTTGAAACTCTGTCTCAGTAGCATTTTTTCCGAAAGTGCCAATAAAAACAGCGCCTAATTTTCCTTCTTAAATAAATGTACCACGTGTCGCCTCATATTTTCCATAATCTTCATTCTTTCGGGCAAGCGCCCCAGACCCGTGATCGGGCAGGAACCTTGTAGGCGATACTAGGAAGCTACCGCCGTTGTTACACAGCTGCCCGGGATAAAACTTTTCCAATTACAGTGTTTACAAAGTAAGCAATTAGATAATCTGTTTGCTGATCAATACCCGAGCCTCGCGCTGGCTAGGTGTTGTTCTTAATATTAGGGGCTGTTGTATTAAATTTAATAATTGCGAAGTTCAAATTAGAGGCATCGTCCTCTCATGCAGAGAAAATGGGTCGAGTAGAATATGTAACGGCGCTCCAACTTATAAGCAAAGCTTTCTGAAGCTTTTGGATAAAACGTTTTGATACCCTTTTTTTCAATTTTTCAGTGTGAAGATCAAAAGATTTTGTTTCATAGAAATTTCTTTGTTGGTTGTTGGCAGTATGCGAAGAAGGACGTGGATTATGATAAGTTACAACAACGCATCCTGCCTGAAATTAAAAATGCACCATGAGCATATTTTTGAAAAATGATTTCTAATAGTAGCAAAAGTACAACATGTATAAACGTGAAAATGAAAGACAATTAAGCAGAAAAAATACAAATAAATAATTTCCATTTGATAATATCCAACATTCAACGGAAAGGAATGCCACCATGAGACTCATGGTCTGTTGCAGGAAATCACTTAATTCTTAACTGATTTTAAATTCTGGTCTGAGGATGCTGGGATAGAGTGACACCGCTCGTGTGATAAAGACTTCTGTGAGGATCTAGACCTTGTTTGATTTCTTTATTCCCCATTATAGTTTTTGCCCATCAGGTGTCACTCCGAATGCAAACCCATTTTTAGCGCTTTGACATATCAAATTTTATTCTCAATTGCACTGATCTAATGTAACTAATTATTTATAACCTTATTCTTATCTCCATTTTTTCTTTTTCCATTGAAGATAACATTTATTTTAGCAAGGTATTTTTTTTCTCTAACCTTACACCTAACGGTAGAAAGGTTTTAAAGGATTAAAAAAAAAAAAATTGTTGGTTGCTGGTGTTATAATTTTGATTTTACAAATCTATAGAGATACTCACGCACTCTCTTCTTTTTTTCAGTTAACACAATTCACTCTTAAAAAGATTGTGATATATACCGGGTGTGTCAATAGTCCGGTATAGACCCATATTGACTTTAACATCTCTCATAAAAGATTTTTCAATGTGGCCTCATATGTGAGGGAAAGAACTGCAAGTTCTGAAAATATTTCCAACGTTCCACGGGCTATCAGTTTTCCCAGGGCCGTACCCAAATAATTTTTCAATAAAGGATACTTATTTTTTTTAGACATGTTTATTTTGTAATGAACTGTTACAAATACATACTGCTGTGAACTGATGGTCCATGCATATAAGTAAAGAGAAATTAAAAATGACAAAATTAATTTAGCTAGCTCAGCAAAAATGAATTTAAAAGGGCGCCAGAGACTCCTAAATCTCAAAGTAAATTTATTAAAAATTAATAGTGGGCGGTTGCAAAAATGACTTTCATTAAAATTCCCAATAATTGAAATGGCAGATTCAAAAATAAAAGAACTAGTGATTTTTAAAATGATATTTACAATCATTAACTTTATTTAAAAAAAAACGAAAAAAAAAACATTTGATACAAATTTGCAGGAGAAATGAAAACCATAAATATAAGATTCTGGCATAAAACAAACCTGCATAAGATTCTACAATTAAGAAAGGACAATGCAAATCCTTTAGCAAACAAAATGGTGATTCGTTTCTAGAAGGACTTTCTAGTACACACAAAGAAATCCGTGGTTTTAAAAATTCAAAGCAAACTAAAATTTAATCCAAATGACGTAAAGAAACAAGCAAAATCAAAAATGAAATACAAAACAAGCTCACAGCTTCACTTCACCTGTCCCGAGGTGATAAAATAAAATTAATTTGAAAAATTACTAAAAAAAAACGGAAAATTTAAACTCTAAACGCGCTTACTTCTAAAACGAATATTATTAAAAAGCCTTACATGTAATGTGCACAAATATATAATACTAATTAAACTAAAGAATTACAAGATAGACGATTTTACAAACAAAAACGAGCTACATCTTAACTGAAAAGAATACCATTAACGGTATCCGAAAACTAGACACATCTAAACGCGAGCTCGTCTATCTGATAACTCCTTCGGGCCTCTAGGGTAACATGGCATATATTTGAAATATACAATCTCGTGCGGTGAACGCACAGCGCAACTCTAAGAAAAAACTAGCAAATAAACTATACAATACAGGAGTACGCAAAATGTACAAATAAATGAGATTAAATATACAGAACCGTCCAAATAAAATTATGCAAACAATTAAATAAAAATTCTTAACAAAACCTGCGGAAACTCTAACATTGTTTTGACAAGGCTGATTAGGAATAAATAAAAATACACATTTAAATTTCCGAAACCCGGGGTGCCAGACCACAGCAATACGTTTCTTTCAAATTTCGAATGCAATGTTGCCGAGTTATTGAACTTTTTATACAAAATTTTCAAAATATCCGTGTTTATTTAATTTTTTTTTTCCCAGCATTATCATTAACAATTAATCCTTAAAATTGCTAAGTAGCTTACGAAAGCGTAGGTCTTCCTTATGAATGGAATGTTATTTGGTAAAATGAGTGTGCCTCCAGAACCATTCAATTTGTGTGATATTTAAATGGCTGTTACTTTGATATTTTAAACTGAACATCCTGTATTTTTTCTTTCACCATATGCCCTTTTTTTACGATCTTTAATTTTTATCACGAATATAGCATATCTAAAACTTATATTTTCTGAGATAATTTAACATTTTTAGAAATTGTCACACAAATCAGATATTTATTCAAAAAAAGTAGGCTGTGGGGCAATTTTTGTGGTATTACCAAACTGTCAAACAGTTTGTATTAGTAGAATTTTCTTTATTGAGAGTTAATCAAAATGAATTTCAGTCACGGGGGGCTGGTTGATATGGTATATGCTTTGAAGTGAAGGAGAGTCAATATCGGACTATTGGTCCGCCCTGTATATGTAAACATATTAGATTTTAATTCTTCAACTGATTTCATCCTGTTATTTTTAATATGTTTGTGGTTTTGTCCTATTTACAATTGGCTTTTTATATTTACAACTTTATTTATGATTTTAATTAGTATTTTGAACAATTTGAGCCACTTTTAATATTTTTGACATAATCCTTCTGTGTTTTTTTTCTATAAGTATTCAAGTTTTTTTCATTCTAATCATTAACATTTCTTCATCATTTAACCGTTCAAATTTTCAAAATGTAATTAAATTTTTTTTTACATTTAGTAAATATATTGTTATTAATCGGATTTATATTGTCAATGTTCTCTAATGTGTCCTTTCTGCTTCTGCTTGAAGATGAGTGTTAAAACGAAACATGCAGCCATTTGTACTTTACTATAAAAAAAAAGAGTTTTGTGAGGTTTTGGACCTTCATTCATTTCTCTAACGTAATCAATATTCGATTTTGGTCATTGGCATTATGATTGCATGCGGGGTTGTGACTGATTTTCCACCAACCAATTTCAGTTTAACTATATTGCGAAAATAAAGCAACAGGGTTTTTGCCTCGCTTTTTCCTTTATTTTCTAGTGAGCACATGTTGCTTGTGGTTGTTCCATCAACACTATATGTGTTCTCGGCTGTTAAAACTGTAATTTTCACATGCACGCAGTACTAACACGATGAAGAGGAGATCCGTAACGACCGTAGATTCGAAAAGCGCAGATACAAAAGAAAGGAGATGAATGGTGGTACAAAACATGGGGCGCTTATTAAAAAACTCGACGACCGCCCTAGCAAAAAGTTTTTAATAAAAACTGCTGTCGCGTCCGTTGTACGTAGAGCTGCTGTCTAGCTGCTTACTTCTGCTGTATCGTTTTCTCATTTAATGCCGCTCCTCCTCCCCACATTCCCTTCAACCCGTGGGCGTCGTTCTTCCGTCCCCCTCAGAACTAATACTTTTACTTTTCTACTGGAATAGCGCGCGAAGCACGCGTTTGTTTATGCTCCGGCATCAATCACCAACTGTCAGAGAACTAACAAATTTAATCAAGACTGCCAGTGGGGATCAGAGTGGGTGGTGTATCGGGTGAGGAAGGGTGCTTTAGAGCAACAATACATTGCGTCAGTCGAGTCGAGCCGTCGTTGAAACGGATGGAAAGTTTCCTTCTTGTTTGCTCTGTATGCCGCGATGTGCTAATTCTCTTACTCGCTGTCACTTTGGACACATGGTCGGAATAAAACGGATATAGCTAGGCGGAAGTTGTGTTCGATGTAGGGCGGGACACTTTTCCGCGGCTCAGCAAATAGCTCTTCTTTTAAGGCGTGTTCTAGTGTCTAGCAGTAAATGACCGCAAGGCTAGGATTTCTCCATTTTCTTTAATCCAGCATTTGTTTATATATAATAATAAGAGTAAATTTGCACTAAAGTTGTTGGATTAACTAATTTCAGAAATTATGATCCGTTAAACATTTAGTATGCACCTTCAAGTACAAAATCAATTTATTAAATTTAATTTAGGTGCCACGATATGATTAAATATGATGTTGAATTGGAAACATCATTTCAGGTTTAATACTGATTAAAAATACCAAGTACAGGTACAGGTTCAGGCGGTATTGGTTTACCAGAAAGAGGAGAGTTGAACAGTTGTACTATCCACTACCCCTACAAAGGTTTCGAAAATATGGCAAACATGAGAGCAATGCCTTCCTCCCATCGTTGAACACTTAGATAGATTAGGATTGGGGTGGCTTACGTGCTGCTTCACCGATCATGCGATCATTTCAGATCTATTGCGATCACCTTTTCCTGGAAAACGTTCCAATTTTGTCCTATTAATTAGGCTATTGGGAACGGTTTCTTATGTAGCTGCTAGCTGTGGTGTTCTCCAGATATCAAATGGGGGCTTTTTAACTCCCTATACACGGTGGCGAGAAATTGTTTGGTCCAGAAGGATGAAGAAACGGTTTCTGACCCGAGAGGTTTAGACTACTTTCCAAATTTTAAAGATCCGCGAAGAGGCGACATGATCTCCCACTTAGATTAAGAATATGATTTTTTTTTAGATTAACGCGGACTAGTATTTGCTCTCAGAGTAAGGTTTTCGTGGTTTCCCTTGCTCATACACTGAAAGAACATTAACTTCACTTAAACTAATTTTTACTAAATGCATGTTTAATATCTATCAAAATAACCTTTTAGTTTTTTCATGTAGGGTGAATACTGACCAATGACATGTTAGGAACAATGAGATAATTAGAGTAGGTAGCCGCATATAGTATCCTTGAGTGAAAATATGGGGTTTAAGGATGTTTTTTCTTGTATCGTTTCAATTTATCAACAAATGGTGATGGTGTTCTCCATGCTCAATACTAGAAACCTGTGTTCGCCAGGCCGTCACATTGACACAACACATTCTCGCTCCGATTGGCAGAACCTGCAAGTAGCATCATCTACCAAGTCTCTATTGTACATCTGCCTATTTAGTCTACAGTGGCGTGTCAGAGACCTACTATCATTTTGACAGTCCTCCTGTTTTAGTCCGGTACACCTTTAGCAAATTCAGGCGTCCGTTCCTTTAGAAGCTCCTTTGCCTGTGTCTGTCCCGTGTCATTTGCCACTATCCTTTGAACCGATTATGTATTCATTCCGTTGTGGATTTTTATTTAGCAATTGGTAATGTCGAAAGGTAGGTCAGCTTCAGCGAATGACTTTGACGAATCTTACCTGATTAAATCGTCGGCCGCCTTATTTCCCCTCAACCATGGGTGGCTAGGAACCCAGGCTAATATTAACTCCCTTTGAGTGCTGCTAAGATAGCAATACTTTTAGCTAGCTAGATCTATCTACCATAAAAATTGGAATTGAGGCTAAAGGAAGAGCATCTTTACGTGATTTAGTCTTTTTGCATATATGTTCATAATAGAATGTACTGAATGATGTCAATAAATTGATATGATTATGATTATGATCTTTCTTATTTCTAATACAATGGTGAATTGTAGCAACCTCAGCTTGAACGCCGTTGTGTCTTTGCTGCAGCTTACCGAAAGCGCCTTTTTAGACTTTTTTTTCCGTGTATTCCAGCTCCGGCGCAGTAGACCGTTTTAGAGCCGTGTGTATACCAGTTCAAGTCCGCTCTTACTGCAGTACCTGCCACGAAGTCCTCCTAATCTGGTGCTGTAACCTAATATTTTCCATCTAGGTTGAACTTTTGAACCATGGCATCACCCGGGGTCTCCGAAAGGGAGTGCTTCCTTAAGTTCATCTAATAGATTTTAATAGTCAACGCCGTGCGATTTATTTATAGGGTGCTTGATTATACATAAGCATCCGGGGCTGTAGACTTGGCAGTTCTTTGTATGTAAATATGTAGACGTGGCAAGTTTAGAATTACTCCCCTTGCAATGGTGGTGATCGTATCGTATCACTGGCATTAAGAGTTCTTTTGGACTTGTCAACCTTGCTCATTGTGTAAAAAGGGAAATCAGTTTTAGCACATAGCCGACCGATCGTCACACAAATTCCGTGAAATATGATGTGTATTCATTTTAGGATTCATATCTCCTTCACTAACATCTATCCTGGGAAAGGGAATTGGAGGGACGATAATAGCAACACTGACTGATTCCAAAATGCTTCGTAAACACGGCAAGGTATGAGCCCTGTAGCATCTTGTTGGAATCCAAGAGTTGAAAATCACGAATGCAACACATAACGATTTTTCAGGCTCCAGCTAACTTTAGAGACAGACATGATGCTATAGGATTATTTTCAGGACTACCATGATGATGTCAGTAAAACCACTAGCGACAAGCTGAAGTCGAACAGTTCCGGAAACGTTTCTGCAAATACTAACCAAGATTATAATCCATCGCCAAAAATGTCAAATCAAGAGTTCACCTAAGGTAACTATCAATAGTACTGCTTTATAAAAGAGTGTTATGGGCAAGTATAAATCTTTGCTTTCATTTTCGTTCATAGTCAAATTGTCTTATCTAGGCTCTAATATACGGAATCACCATTACCACCACCTTACTATGAGAAGCATTCTCAGAATTTCCACACAGGATTTTCTAACGTCCAATTTCAAATACTAATTAGCAAGAAAAAAAAAAAGGCAAGTATAGCAGTAAAGCACGCCTGAGGTACCGGTTTGCCCGGGGATATTTGGCCTTCATTATTCCTTTACGCTCTATTTCAATGAAAGGGATTTGGTCGAAATCAAGCACGACCCAATGAAAATGTAAATAAAATTAGAAGGCGAATAGAGAGAAAACGGGGGTTTCGATTTCGTTAATTCGTTTATATCGTCAGAATTTCGCGTCCTCTCGACGTGTCGTTAAGTGGGACCAATCTTGGGCGTATTAAGAGGAAATCGTGTTTAACGTTGATGTGAATGGATTTCAGTCCGGATTAAACAAATTTTAACGGGAAAATATGTTTTGGAGTGGAATAAATTTACCTCGAATTCCTTGCTAATTATGACTATGCCATTAGCAGAATTAATATCTTTGGTGTACTTTCGTAGATTGTGAATAAAGTGTAGCTTTTAGTTTTGGTTTTCAAATGTTATAGGGAGCCCGAATACTTATTGTTTATACATTGCGCGATGAATAGGGAAATATTAGTATGCTCGAATTTATAGCTGAAACAGCGATTAGTAGATCAGATGTAAGACAAACTGTAGTCAAGGAACATATATTATTGGCAGTGGTACACGAATAATTTGCAATCAGCTGTATTTTATAAACACAAATTTTCCTAAAGATAGCAATCCCTATTCTGCGTCAAAACTTCAGGGAGGTATTACACCTTACAAGTCTATATAATCCATTTTGCAAAGTTATATCACTTATCACTTATATAAATTTATTATCTTAAAAAATACCTATACCGTGAATTTGTCGAAAGTAAGGTCAGATAACATAATACATAAGAAAGCTGTTTGAAGAAGCTGCTGAAAATTTAATTCCGAGGACATGTGCAAATTTTTGTAAAAAAAATTGAAAATTCCCATTCTCTGAAATATATATATATATTGTCGCTCTATGCGAGTAGTTACAGGAAGCTGAGTTGGGTGAAATAAAAGATTTAATTCTTCAAGATTCTTCAATTAAATAAGTTAAATATTACGAAAATTACTATTCACCAGGAATTGTTTTAGCACAAAAATAGTTGGTATAAATTTGACGTCAGGTGTGGAAAGTACTAACCTTCTCAACCTTCTCAAAGAATGTTCAAATTCATATATTAATTAATATTTTCAGTATCGTTGTATGTTTTAATTTATTCTGCTTTTCACATAACACATACCTATTTGAAGTTATTACTTGTAATATTATGTAATACTTTGCAGCATTTTCATGCCTGCATTTGTGAAACAGTATCGATACCTTTTTGTATGTGTGGATGGAGAGTTAAAACTATATGAATTAACGAGTTTCCAGGCCTTAATGCTGAAAAAGAAAGTAACCTTGCGGTTTCGTCCTCAACAGGGCATCATCGGGCCAGCTAAAGACATTACAAAACAAGAATGTATAATTTTTGAAGAAAATGTATCCTGCAACATCCTATTGTTAAAGTAAATTGCCCAATTCTGGTTTATTCTTCCAATGGAAAGCTTCTAAAACTGTAGAGTTAATAGTACAAGGCTTGCACACTTCATATAACCCATTGTGACTCTGTGTGAGTAGATATAATAGGCAAAGATGGGTGAAATAACAGGTCTAATACCTCACAGAATCTCTAATTAAATACAGACTACCGGTTTAATCTTCAAGAGCATATCAACAATCCAGCAGAAATTGTACATAGTCTTCTCCTATTACCATAATTTTTATTTTGTAAATAATTATTTCCCACATTTCTTGCTGGTATATTGGTCGGACTAAGCACCTCTCCCCATCTCAAGCTGCATTCTCTAATTATACGCTCCTTGTTTTTTCTATTACTTCTTGTATTCTTGTAAGTATATGGTTTTACATTGTCTATCCCGCTTTCTGAAGCTGGTCCATACTTCATCTCTTGGCATAGTATCAAAAGTTTTTTCTATACCTATTTATAAAGCGGTCCTGTGCTTCCCTTCAATTATTTGCTTCAGTGTAAATATATGGTTCTATATTCCGTTTGCTTTTACTAAATCCACTTTGAATCCTTTAAGCCGTGTTTCAATTCTTAATTGCAACATTTTTTCTAATATCCTCTCATATATTTTCAACACAGTGCTAACTAAGATAATGTTCATATTGCCTATTATCCCCTCCTTTGTATATTGGCTGCAATATTATAAGTTCCCACTTCTCTGGTGGCTTTTGTTAAATAATTTTCCAAGAATCTAGATTTCACTGTTATCCAGGTTTTTAATCATTCTCCGTTGTGTTGTCAGGCCTACCGATTTACCACTTTTAAGCACCTTTACCGCTTCTATCTTTTGGTTCAATGCCGTTTTCGTATTTTCTGTGTAATTTTCAGATTCTTTAATTTCGAGCATTGTCAAGTTTATTTAATCAATATTAAAGTATATCATCATCAAAGTGCTCTTTTTATTGTGCAATTATACTTCTATCGTCTTCCGATATACTCTCCATTCTTTATTTCATTATACCTACATGTTCCTGATTTTAGATATTTGATAAAATAGGTTTTAGTTCTCTTTTGCTGGCTCTTTTCATTTAATTCCAATTCTACTTCCATTCTAAGTATTTGGTCTTTTATAGCTACTACAGCTTCAATTATTTTCAAGTCGAAGATATTCCCTCGATTTTTTTTTTTCAATTGGACTTACCTATTTGTATCGTCGCTTAACCACTTAGATTGTTCCTGTGGTATCTGTTTTTAATAGTTCCACGTGTTTTCTTTATTTTATTATGGTATGTTTAATTATTTTCCATATGTTTCGAATATCATATTGTTTATACTTTCCGGTATTTTATTTACTTTTGTTTTTTTCCTTTATAAGTGTGGCTAAAATATACACTTATTTTTGAAACTTACATATTGCTTCTTTCATGTATTTCTTCAACTTAGGGGCCGCTGTCTGTTTTGGGTTCTTTTTATTTCTAGTTTTGACGCAACCAAATAGTGATCCGAATGTATCTCACAATCCCTTTTTACCCTAGTATCGTTTATATCTCTTCTAAATTTCTTTTTTACATAATAATAGTCAATCATGGATCTTCTCGTTCTACTAATTACTTCTTCCTTGTATTTGTATTAAATATATTAATATTAAACATAATTTAATATAAAGCTCAATCTTTTTGTGAAACTTGGGACGTTAAAGTATGGAATACATCTATTCTTGCAATAATCAACAAAAAGTGCAATTCCTCACTAGTTATCTGCTTAATCGTAGTTACATAGGTCATTTTCCCAAAAGAGAAAGTAAAACAAAAGCAGTAATATTTGCCCAACCGCAATAATAATTTTAGGCCTTTCGTAAAGGCATTCAGCACCTGTCATATCTGCTATCCAGCTATCAATTTGGGGTGCGTGTTGACCGAACATAAATTCCCAAAAGCCCACCATACCTACTCCATTCTACTGCATTCGCTGCTTGGCTGGCGTCTTCATCGCTGCTATACATTGCTGCCTCCTCGGCACGATAAATCGATCAATCGACAATGATGGGAACGAAAACAATCGTTTCGGTAATGGAAAATTACTTAATCCTAAAAAGGACAATAAACACCCGGATTGACACGCGACACGCTATGCTATACTTTCTGGTTCCCCACTGTTTATCTGGGATATTTTTCCTGCAGTTTTTTTCGTTTTCGAGTATGGCAGCCAAACGTAAACAATCATTCAATCAATTCACCCTTTCCTCGAATTCGTCCAATCTATATTTCGAAAATACGAAAATAAATGTGCTTATTTACAGTCGCGTGATCATGTATACTAAAAAGAAGAAGAAGGTGTTGAGATTTAATGTTTTATAGACAGTTATCCATCATTCTTCCAATGTTAGCTGAAGGGAAAAATTCCGATCATTCTCGCAACAGCCTGTCTGTCATACGAGTATATGATGCATGTGGGCCAAACCGATTATTATGCTTCTATCACGCTCTCTTCTCTTAATTGTCAAATTTAATTTAAAACAATATTTCAAAGAGTATCGCCGTATTTTCCTCACAATATGTAAAAGTGCGAATAAAGCATCAGAAACGACAACTGATCTTAGTCGACTTGCGGCTAATACTGACTAGTAGTGCTGTTATCCGGATCCGGATAATTTACTATCCGGATATCCAGATCTTAATGTTATCCGGATCTGCTATTCGGAACCTTGAATCCGAATCCACTATCCCAAACTTCAGATCTGGATCTGCTATCCGAAACCTCATACCTGGTGCAATAATCACTAAGATTTATTGAATATCCGGATCCTGGGATCCAGATAATTTCAGATCCCGATATTCCGATCTCAATTTTATCGGATATGAACAGCACCACTGACTATAGAAAGAATGTTATTGCAAGCAAGTTCGCACACAGTACAGAGGCGGACTGCTTCACAGAGTTTGTTCAGCGTAGCCCATGGTATCAGCACTAGGAATTCTGGTTGCAGTAGGTGTCATCCCAATAGCCCTTATGGCCAAAGGAAGACAATAATTACAAGAAGTAACGGGAACCTGGAAATATGAAAGTTGTGGGTGAAAGAGAAAATACTATTAACTTGTGGCAAAGGCTCTGGGAATCGGATTTAAGAGCTCGTTGAACTGCGAAACGAATCCCGCAAATACGACCCTGGCTAAAAAGACGTCATGGCGAAGTCGATTTCTTTCTGACGCAATTTCTCACTGGCCATGGGTATTTTAGAAATTATTTACATCGGATGGGAAAAATTTACAATGGATTTTGTATGTATTGTTCTGAGGAAGTAGACAATGTCTATTACATATTCTTTGTTTGCAATCGTTGAAGGCAAGAATTGAGAAATGCTAATGAAATATGTAGTTGAAATTTCACCTGATTCCATTATCCAAAGGATGATAGAATGAAATCGTGTGTGGGATTTAGTGGCACATTATATTCGTGCACCAAAAAGAATGACACAAATGACATGAAGACGTAAATAAAAATTTTGTGGAATTTTAAACTTTCTAAATTTTACGTTAGGGAGAATGGTACCTTTAATAAACGGTCCGAGATTATAGGGGTGTTTTAGTTGATAGGCCTCTTCTAGAGAAGAGAGAGTTCATCAGTAAAATTTTCAACTTCCAAAAAAATCTTACTCACAAGGGAGATCGTGAACTGTATATCGCAGATTCTAATGAAACTTTGTCAGTTTGTAGACCCCATGCGTGTTACTCAAGGAAACTCTCTGTTGCTACGGAACTACAACTTTAGGGGGTCCAATTTGACTTTGAAATTCGGTTCCAATTTCGTTTATCCAAAATAACTTTTAAACGGTGAAAGAAGGAAAACAGTTTAAATAGCGGACATACACCGTTTATGTAGCCTTTTCGACTGGTAGAGCTATTATATATACAGGATGTTACACAAAATGACATATGTGTGCTTTTACTTTATAGAATTCCACAAATTGCTCTCAGTCACTCTATTTACATCGAATACAGTATACTGAGATGAACAATTATACAGGGTGTGATTTTTTTATACTTCCTTATTCTAATGAGATATTCTATATATTGTCATTTGATTGCATTGTATGTTGGAAACCAATGTTATAAAATTATACCAAGTACTAAATGCCTATATGTGACAGTTTTCGAGTTAGACGCGTTTGAATGGAAAAATATATTGTGCATTGACAGAAGACACGCTGAAAGAAAATGTATACTTCCACTGATTCAAAATGAAGAGTCCTCGTTGCTAGTATTCGTATTGTTAGGGAGTATGCAAAAGAAAATTAATTACATAATACCAATAGTATCAATTTATCGAAATTGATTGATTGTGAATTCATATCTATTTAATCACATACAATTCTTCAGTATAATAAAATACTCTGTGTATTATTACACGGTTGCGTTTTGTGTTAAAAATTAAACCAGGTTACATCACACACCAAATGACTACTTCTGATAATAATGAATAGATTTTTGGCTAGCGTTCGATACGTCTCATTTGCAGATATTTTTTATTTTATACAAGATCTGGGAACTTGGCAAAGGAACCGCTGGGTGCGCTATGCATAAGAAATCAATTTTTATGTAAATTTTGTTTACAGGGTTTAGCAGGGGGTAAGATGGTTTACATGAATCTAATGAGGTATTCGCGAAACAACGTTCGTAATAGAGACTATAGAAATATTAGAATTTGAAGAGATGAATCATCCTCGTGTTGTTGAAATAGCAATTGAAGACGAGCCTTCATCGTTCTGCGATTCAAAAGATGTTGAAGAAGAATACAAGGAGACATATAATTTGGCAGACGATAATATTACTCCGGATAACATAAGGAGAACTGTTGGGTTTTGGAGCGATTCCAAATCAGGGCGACGACTAATCCCTTCTTCAGTAAACTATGAACTTCAAAATTCCAGTAAATAACGGCACCTGTCATAAACATACTATCTGTCTATTTTATGTTTTAACCAATGTCATCGATTTTTGTCCGTATGAATCCAATCGATACTTCTGAGTCAAAATAAAAACCATATAAACAGGCTTTATCCGGTTTTTCGATATTAGTTTAAATTCGATTTTGAGTTTAAGTTCAAATTTTGCGTTCAAACCGTATTATACTACTGGTTACTACTAGGTCAGCACTAGTTGAACCTTGAACCGGACAAAGAAATTGTTTCAATTTGAGCCGAGTTATGTATGTACTTAAGCTTAAACTTTAATATTTCCGTCAAAGTGAATATAACCATGATATAACCTTAAAATAATTGCATAGCTTGCAAGTTTTTTACAGTGAGAAAATAACAAATTAATGTATTTCTGCTTTTAACTGTAATAATTAGGAGTAATTTTTCCCAAGAAATATTTTTCTCCTCACGCAGGATTCGAACCTACATCCCCTCGTTTGCCGGAAGAACGCTTTACCAATTAAGCTACTAGAGGACGAGGTTCCAGCGTTTTAACCGAACATATGCGATATTAGATCTCGAAAGGCCGGTAGAACGGCAAATATGCAAAGATTGCAAGTTTTTTTACAGTGAGAAAATAACAAATTAATGAATTTTTGCTTTTTAACTGTAATAATTAGGAGTAATTTTTCCCAAGAAAAAAATTGCTCCTCGCGCAGGATTCGAACCTACATCTCTCCGTTTGCCGGACGGGCGCTTTACCAATAATTTTTAGCAGAAGACGAGATTCGATGTTTTAGCCGAAATATGTCGATATTAGATCTTGAAAGGCCGGCAGGACGGCAAAATAATTGTTTGTGACGTTTGATGTCAATCTGATATTAACGAATTTATTGGAATTTTCTGATGACGAAAACGTTGTTAATTTTTAATTGAACATCTTGAGCGTGTTAGAACACCGAGGATTACTTGTAGGCGTCCTAATAACTAAACTCCTAAATTTGGGACGAACACGATTTCTTTGTGAGATACCGTTTACAGAACAGTACCGTAATGTGAATGCTCAACCGTATTACTAGTAGGTACAGCAAATCCCACAAATTTGTAAGTATATTACACATACATATAAATTCGGAGATCTCATTGATTTGTTTTATAGAAAGACAAGCTTAAGACCGGAGGAAATGTTATTGCCGATAATGTGTCAAGTGATGTTAATACCAGTTGGTAGAATTTCTGTTTCTAATGTATAATAATACCGAAATATTTAACACAGTAACAAACTTTACTTATGAATCCTTAAGAAAAGATAGAAATATAATAAAAGACCTGTTTTTTTTCGCAGCATTATATTATTTATGTTGTAAGTGATTCAAAATTCCAATTAATCATAAAACAGGACATTCGGTCACGACAACAGTTCCTTTTTTTGCAACTAGTTATCTGTTCCTTTTTCAGAACTTGAGGATTCATTTGGATTGACAATTGAAGATACGAGTGGATGAAGGTGCTATGTCGCATTTTAAAAACTGACTTTTTTGGATGAATCAAGGTGTTTTGTACCCATGTTTCACATAGCACCATCGAAAATTCCAGAAATTCAAGAACACTCGAGTCTTGTAAATGTATGAAGGGTTATGCTACACTACTTTGAGAAAAATTACATAAAAACTTAATTTCTGAAAAAGTTTGATTTGTAACACAACACCTTCATCCACTCGTGTCCTCAATTATTATTGGCTTAAGGCGAGGTAGCTTTTCAGGATGAGATGAAGCAACAGGATTTTGCAGTTTTCATTTTTTATATTCCAAATAGTCAGTCGACTTACACCAAGTGCTTCACTTAGTTTTCTGCTAAATACATGCTTGTAATAATAATTATAAGCGTATTAGAATATCTACCTCGCAAATCTCACTTAAATGTAATAAAGGGCCCCATTTCCTTTTTTCTCTCAAAAATATGCCAGAGCATTAAGCACAAGCTCCTGCGCCTTAGAATCCAACCGCTTTCCAGGTATTTTCTGCGATAATAATAATATTAGTCATTGTTTAATATATTCTCTTTATTTAAAATAACTTAAATACTGAAAACTTTACATAACACTCTTGCAAAATATAGAAAAAAAGCGAAAAACGGGCGAGAAATAAGTAATAGTAAACAATAGTAAAAACTAATAACGCTGTAGGTTAGATTTGATAACTCACAGCTGCCATAATAGAAACCGGAAACGGTGCATTTTTAGTATTGTACTTAAACAAACAGTAATAGGGCTATCTCTATCTGTCACATTCATTGAAATTAATCCTTTGTATCATTTTTCTGTGAGACAACCGGAAATTTTGCTTGTTTTTTCAATAGCAAAACTTGAGAAAAATAGTCAAAACTGAAGATCGTCTTTACTCGTACGATACATCAATGACGTTGGTTAAAACATAAAATAGACAGAGTATATATCGGAGTACAATAAAAATTATGTTTTATATAGCTGATAGATACATCACGAACTATTCTTTAATTATATTATATGAAATTGGTATGCTACAAAACAAACCACACTGTTACCACTATTACCACGTATTATATACGTACGAATGATGTTTAGCTTTGCAGTTGTGTTTATTTTTATAACCCCAGTTGCTTTATTGTTGATATATTTATAAGTGCTCTTAACACTTTATATAAACATAAACTACTATTACTCCTTTACATTACCTAGTATTTTACGATTTACATCACACACAGCGTCCATATGGTAACTTCTTGTGATTCCATGTGAAGTATGTTTACATACATGAAGGAATAAAGTCATTTCTCGTGAGAATTTCTATAGTAACATACTATTTCCTTTCAAATCAGAAAAAAAAAAAAACAGTTGGTTTTATATATTACCATGAATGTGAATCTTATTTGTAATTTTACAGATACTTCTTTAAGTATTTAGTATGTGGCAAATTTATGAAAGCGAAATTAACTAAAAAAATATTAAACGTTATTATGCCAAATTACATACTAACATCTTAAGAATGGAATTACCAGGAAATTCGTTGTAATTGCAAGGAATAACCTGAATATTCAAAATTAACCCGAAAAACGATTACATTTCAAAGCAAATCATATTAGATTGGATACAAATCAACATGACTTTAAAAGGACTTCAATATTTCAATTTACCATCTAGCGATATTATTAAACGATATTTGAACTGAAGCTTTCTTCACATGCAGCGAGCTTTCCCCTCCTGTATTATAACCGACAGCATCGTACCCGAATGAATAATAAAATAAGTGCCTGCCCGTTGAAATTGTAACATTATGTAGATGAAATTTCTCCCATACATCATCCTGATGTGTGCCGTGTGGTGATATTAGCAGTGGCGGCCTTGTAACTACTATACGTGTGTTCCCAGCGTGGCCGTGGAGTTACTCTCCGAACAGATGAAGAGTGGATATGAGGGGATCAAGTATCCCTCTGCGATAGCACCGGTTTCATTACTTTCTGTCGACGTATGTATGTACGAGTGTGCGAGATAAGAAACTTCCGCGAAACGGATCTGCTGCGGTGTTTCACCAGGGAGAGCTTTGGAAAATGATCGGAACAATTCTCACTTTCGATGCCTGGGATTAGTGTATTTTTACGTGGTAAGGGAAACAACGTGTTGTTGTTTTCGTGTTTCTGGAAGTTATTTCATATTTCTATATACGGCTAGGGAGTGCGAAAAATATTTTGTTTCAGAAGATTTTTTGAGAAGATTGAGAATTTTATATTCGAAATTTCTTCACTCGGAACTAAAAAAAAATGGCAAATTGGAACAAACATTTATTCTTGTAGATTGTACATTTTTTTTAATCGACGTTCCGACCTGCAGCAATCTTTCTCAAGCTGTCACAAAGCAATTACAAGTAGTAGATGTTAAAGCAGAAAGTTTGAGCGAAAATATCTTTTAGGGAAATCTCTCTGATATTTTTAACGTAACAACAGGATTAATATCGATTGCCGTTCTTAAAATTAAGTGTTATGTATGTATGTATAATAATAAAAGGGTGATGTTACACTGCGACCTAAAAGATCTGTTGTGTCCACTATTCTTGCTGTTTTACAGCTGGCCTTCCAATCCTATTCCTTTCAGAAAGTGTAGGATATCAGAAGGCCCCAGTCTAGGTAAGTCTCCCTCTTTGATTTCACATGCTCCCAGGTGCAACGCCCTCGAGTTGCACAGTGCTACGCAGTTTAGAGAGGGAGGATGGATGGGTGTTTCCATCCTGTTCCCCACAAAATCTACATTCAGATTCCTTTTCCAATCCAAGCTTACTCGGTGTCCTTCAGTCTACAATGGCCTGAAAGTTTGCTGTTGTAGCGAACATGTTCTTACCAAGGTTGATGCATTCTGTAAACCTTTCTGGTTATAAGTTCCCAGAAGAATTTTATTTGCCTCATTCCTTGGAGAATTTTCCTAGTAACTGGATTTTCTCTGCTCCATTTCTATTTTCAGTTTCTTCAGTATTGTACTGCTACTTAATCGGCAAAAGGGTTCAGGCGCTACAAAAGGTATTCCAGCCCCTTTTGTGCGAGATTATCCGTTATTTCGTTTCCTTCCACTACTCTGTGACCCGGAACCGACAGGAGGGTTACTTTGTTCCTCTTGCCTAGCTCATTTAATTTCCCTAGGCGTTCCCAGACCATCTTGGAACTCATTTCATATGAACTCAGCGCCTTGATGGCTGCTTGACTATCAGGCATGATGATAATCTCCTACTTTCGATAATTTCTATCAATATTGAATAGAACACATCTTTTAATAGCGTGTATTCCACAAATTTCTAATGGATTGGACATAAATTAATATGTCTTCAACAGGTTTTTTATGATATGTCGCTTTATCGCATAAATTTCCTTTCTTTATCGTTTCTGGCGAAAGTAGTGAAGTTATTAAAAATATCTCACTTGAATTCGTTGTTTAAAACAAGCAGATTCTTTTATAAAGAATACATTTTTTCGATAAAGTTGAAGATAAAAAAGTTTTTTCTCTTGTAAACCCAATCCGTGGACATACTGTATGTGTACATATACCTAGGTATTTCAATTTATCATGTACTGATGTGCATATAAAGAGGGTACAATATTATGATGTTCGGCTCTTTTATGATTACATTTATTTCTTGAAATGGTTGATTTGGGACACATTATCTTGTATTCAATTAAATACCTGGAGTATTGGTGCAATTAATAATACTTCAGTAATAATAAACAACAAACAGGTACTGTATAGAACAATCTTAGAAATTATATTTTGAATTTAAAGCAGATATTTGAATTATATATGCTGAGTTTATTTGTTATAAATTTAATTAAAAAATAAGAAAATTGGAGAAAGTGATATTAGTAACCATGTGTTTTATTAATTTCATAAAAATTCTTAGAAACAAGCACGTAGTGATAGTAATCCATAAAGGATTTAAAAGACTGAATAAGATGAAAACGTTGATAGGAAACACTGCGTAAAACTGGATAAAAATAATGTGGCACCTAGACCGCCACCTTGTTCCGAGGGATTGCTCCAAACTATTCCAGGCATATAATAGGGATATAATATTCTCTATATATAGCTGAAAAATAAACCAAGACGCCCTAGAAAATTTATTAAGCGTTTTCAGATAAAAAGAAAGTTATAATCTAAATAGACATTTCTCCTTACTTTTAAACAAGTTTTAATAAAAACCACCGGACACCACAAATTACTACGGCGATGTTCTGCTTTCGGATTTTAAAACGTAAGAAACGTCTGTGATGTCCACTTTGGAAATAGGCAGATAAACAATGTATTTCCAAAGAAGAAAATACATCATTCTCAAAAGATAGCGATAATGAACTACACAACTTCTTTAGATGATTGTGCTATAGCCTATTTTGCAGGATATATTTGTAACAGAATGATGTCTGCATTTGGATGCAAATTGTAGGAAAAAAAAATATGTTTTGCACAAACTAGCATACAATTTGATGATTACTATGTCTTTATTTTGAATAAAAATTGAAATTTTATTTATCTATTAACATGATAAAGCATGTTATGAAAATAACTCTTAATGTATTAAAAAATGTCCAGAGAGAAGAAATATTGAACCAAGGATAATTGCCAAAATATTAAAAAAAACAATATATTTCCCCCAAAATAACATCGATTGCAATAAGCATATTCAATATTTAAGATCAAGTAATTAAATTTTTAAATAAAGTAATGTTACTTTATTTAAAAGTTGTAAATATTTATCAAGGGAATTGCTAAAAACCAAATCGAAAGGTTTTAATTTAAATATTACACTCAATAAGTAAAAATCTTGTTTTATTTCTGGTATTTTTCCTTTAGATCTAATCTCAAACAATTACTAATCCTTGAAACAAACATTCTGTTTATTCAAGCCCTACGCGGCCACCTGCATGAAACCGCACTACGTCACTTAAATTCTATTGGCTGGAATAAGTACTGCTGTGGTTAGACAACCCATATCGCTGAGTGTATTTCAAGTTGCATATTCTTTGATTATTTATTGGCTGTTTTCTTTGCTTAAACAGCTGTTGTTCAATTTATCGAGAATTTTTCACAATTTATATTTTGTTTGGTATAAGTTTAGTTAAAGAGTTTATTGAATCATTTTAATTTATCTAGTGTGTTAAGTTTTTTTTTAATTAATCCATTCATTCAATTGTCTATTGTTTGCTTGTGTTGATTTAATGCGGATTCTATTGAATTTTGTCGTTAATATGTTATACGTCTGCATTGAACGTTTTTAAGAGCGGGATTTTTGTAAGAAAAACAATTGTAGAGTTTTGTTAGTACTTCCTTTTCGACTTATTGACGTGAGTAGACGTATTTTTGTATATCATTGTGGCCATTTTGTAATTCATTTAATATTGAAATTTAATTTCTGTAATTATTTAGTCGATCAAGGATTTCTTTTTGTGATAATTGTTACTATATTGAAGTGTGCACTTTATAGATATAAGATCAATTATTACTTTTGTTTGGAAGACATATATTTTGTTTATTTTTCTCTTATTATATTTTAAGCGTTAATTTTTTCGTTGTTTAACTTTTGTGCTGTTCTATTTTATTTATCTATCACCTCGTGGGTGAGTAGAAGCTTTGTTCTTGCATTTATTATTTTAGTTGTGAAACCACGTGGATAGAAATGCAAAGGTTGTGTATTTTGGATAATCTTCCTGTACAAACAAATCTTTTGCTTGTGCAAGACAATAGCATTGTCCTATTTCAATTTAGAGTCAACTGCAGTTTTTATTTTAGCCGACTTCAGTTCGAGAGTGAAGCTTTTGTTCTGCATTTAGTTTATTTTAGTTTGTTGACACCACGTGGATAGAAATTCAAAGGTTGTTGTATTTTGGATAATCTTCCTGTAACAAACAAATCTTTTGCTTTGCATAGGAAATAGCATTGTTCCTATTTCAATTTAGAGTCAAGTGCAGTTTTTATTTTAGGCCAGAACCTTCAGTTCACGCTTTTTTTCTGCACAGTCTGCAATTTAACCCGTTGTTGAAATAAATTGATTGCTAATTAGCATCATTAGGTTAAAAAATCTGTTCTTTCATTTTTTAATTAAACATTTTCAATTTTTCTGGTAATTAAGAAAGTCTGATTTCATTCACTCACACTTTACTTTTCGTGGTTAGATTCAACTTTTAATTCGCGAGGGTAACTCTGAGGTTAATAGTTCTTTTACGTTCGTTAAAATTTTATCCGTTGAGCTAGCAAATTTTATTTTTTTTTGTCATTTTGAAATCAGTTTTGCATGTTTCAATTCAATTCAAATCAGTACAAACAGCAGTACGTAGGTAGAAGAGGGATGGTACTAGTGGAAAAAATAAGGAAAATAATAGTTTACAACCAAATATACATGGTACAAAAACACTCCATAAGAATGAACTATCAATTTATCAATGCTACCACTATGGTAATAGGTATAATGCATGTTTGCTATTTTTATTACCTTCAACATTAAATATTAACACCATCAAATATTCAAATTGCTTTAATTTGTGTTAATTTTGAAATATTTTGTCCAATATTTCGTATAGATAGTGAAATACATTTCTTTTGAAAACGTTTTTATCAAATCCTCATCGAAGCGCCAATAAAATAGAAACCCGCTCGTGAAAATAAAGCGAACCTCTCACAGACCGCCCCGTAAATAAGTTCCTATAATTTAGCACTTCGTTTCGCAGACGTCAGATCGATTTGGTAACCCGTTCGGACAGTTCTCGCCTGCCCTAGCCGTCGGTTGATTGCCTCGGGTTGCAGGAGTCACGCTTCGAATGACGCGCGTTCGATTTTACGGCACCTGTACCACGTCCGTGCACGGATAGTTTATCAACTGCCTAGGGGGTGGGTGTAGAGAACTTGACGGATGCCGAACAGTAAATGTCTCCTGTCGTTGGGAGGTTGCACGTTCACGTCTGCGTCTGTCGAGATGTACGTGCGTCACGTGGATTTTCGCCGATTAAGTTAACAGGAATCATTATGGAACACGTTTGTTTAATGATTTTTGCAAAAATTGTGGGGTTTTGTTAATGAAAGCACATTTTAAGGTCAGATTCAACAATTAAAATAGTAAAATAGTCTGTATAACTGCACTTGTTACGAGCACTGGATCCATTGCTGGTTAGTGACTGCGCTGTTAGTCAAGCTGGAGGGATAGTTCTCTGCGAATAAGTTGCATATCATTGATTAGAGAAGAATAGAACTAGATAGGAGAAGCTGTCGCTAAAAACGGCACAAATATAGGGAAATGCATATCGGGATATCGTAAAACCTGCTTATATAACTTAAAATGCTCCAGTGCTTGTTAACGCCATAACGCACTTTGAGTAAGATATGCAATTTTTGTATTCTTCCAATTGTTTACTTCTCAAATATAATAAAACATGTGATTTCAGTTGTGTTTAATATCTAGTAACTTATGGAAACTCAAGATTCAGTAAAAGAAAAATACTAAACTTAGCTATAATTGTGGTTTATTGATTGCAAAATAAAATATATTTGGTATATAAAGAAATGTAAGGATATGTTCTTTCACTCCAAGCAATCGAACCATAATTTTGACATTGACGTTTCCTTTCATGGTGCTGCTTTTCGATCTGTGAAGGGTGAAATATCTCGGCGTCGAATTAGACGAAACTTTGGACTGGGGTGCGCACTGTGCTGGAGTCGTCTCCAGGATTAATAGGGATTGCTTTCAAATTCGGTCACTAAGAGGATACTCTTTTGTCTTTTTATTATAGCGAGGTTCGTTCTAGAATTAGGTATGGCACAAGTTTGTGGGGTTTATCTAAACATCCTTCAGAGGTGTTTCTAGCGCAGAAGCGGATTATTAGATATCTAGGATTGGTACTTATGAGTAATGCCGTCCTTATTTTATTAAATATAAAATAATGCCGGTCCCTTGCATTTATATCCTAGACCAGCGCTCGGCAAGATGGCCCTAACAGGAGCTAACTGTTCACTTTCCCCCGCCCAACTAATTCAAGCGTTTTTGTAAGTTTATCGACACCATACACATTGAGTTACTGCAACGTAGAGCGTTGAGCTAAATATAATGGATTTTCCGAGCGCAAACGGTCGTGTGTTCTACAAAGAATGGGAAACGCAATTTTCATTTTCCAAAAACATATCTGGGCATAATGAGTGGAAAGATGTGAAAGTATGTAAAAAAATCAATTTAAAGCGACATTTTGATCATTTTCATGAGAGATTGTTTGTTTTATTATTTATTTGAGAATTTCTATTTTATTTTTTGAAATATTTTATTTTTGTTAATTATTTATGATATATTTTTGATTTGTCCATATAACTTGTGCGATATTTTTAGTCAGTTTTGTTTTATCTTTACGAAAATGTATTTTTTGTTAATTTATCTTTTTAATAAAATTCCAAAAAAGTCAAATGAAGTTTGCTGTTTACATAATATGTCTATATATTTACATTTTAGATAAATGAAATGAAATACATATTATTTTTATATTACAAGTGCTGCGTTTATACCAAGGTATGTCCAAGGTGGATGACATCGTAGAAGTGTATGGAACACCAAACACCATAATTAATTACAATTTTTAATAAGTTATTGATAATGAACTACATTCATAAAATATTTTGACCATTAGAAATTGTTGCTTCTTGCTAAACTATGGAACAAATTGCTTCAGTTTAAAGAGAACACAATGTATTTTTTCGTTATTTGATTCCTTTCTTACTACCAATAATTAAATCTGCACGTTTTAAACATTAAAAAAGCGTTGGACTAACTTACCATGACATCCAAAATTAATTGCAATACCTACACAGAACCTTTTATAAGTAACGTTTACGGCAACTGGGTCAATAAACGCTGGTGAGGAGGTAAATTTTTAATTAATTATGGTATTCTCTCTATCCAGGTATTCCTATGTACTTATAAGTGACCTTAGAAACGTTAATCCCGAAATCAAGATTATTGTAAACAATAACTCAAATAATTATAATTATGGAAGAAGTCGCATGTTATTTTACGAATGACCTTTATATCGGCATGTTTATTTAAGATAAAATAAATTTGCAAAAATAGTTTAAATACTGTAACTTTACGTGTACGATGCGCTATCAATAAGTAGATAGTTTGCGAAAAATGGGGTTCTGCATTCATACGATACGAGAGGTAAAGGTGAGTTTAGATTAAATTGAATATTTCTAAGCCATCTCCGTCGTCTACAGGTATTAAATTTTTTAATATGGTACTCCAAAATGTGAAAAATTCTAATAGAAATAGATTCAAGCGGATAATAAAACATATACTTGCTTCCAATGCATTTTATTTCGTGGACGGATTTGTGGCACATCTTGTGCATTCTCATTAGTATAAATGTAATTTATTATGTAATAAATTTATCTAAGTATTGTTCTCTTTGCATGCTTATTTATACATTTGTGTAATGTGTGCATTTATTATATTTTTTATTATGCATTACTGACACCCAGCTACTTTCTAAGCTTGCGACAATAAAGAATCTATCTGTAATGTATAAGGTATACCTATAAGTTTTAGTCTTAGTTTTTGTATATGTACAGTTTTTACTATACATTAAGCAGTGTGCAATACAGTATATGTGAAACAGTCAAAGAGTGCACATCGTTTTAGTACCCTCTCCCGAAAATATATCACAAGAATTTTACAAGTGGCGACGAGGATCATGGCAACATTTGGCTTACTACCAGAGTTTGATCCAAAGAAGGATGATTGGGAGGTGCACATCAAGAGATTGCAACAATTTTTTATTGCTAATGAAATTGTAGAAGAAGAAAAGAAAAGAGCAATCATACTAAATACTCTCACACAAGAAACCTACAAATTAAGCAACAATCTCTGTGTTCCTAAAAAGCCGGAAGAGACAGAATACAGCGCATTGGTAAATATTTTATCAAATCATTATTCAAGAAAGCGAGCAGTATTTGCCGAACGCTATCGTTTTTACGCGCTTCAAAAAAAGGCAAGCGAAACGCTAGAGGAATGGCTCTTGCGCGTTAAAGAAGGCGCGATGCATTGTGAATTTTGGTGATGCATTAGAGATGGTACTACGTGATAAGTTTATAACTGGTATGAGTCCTGGAAAAGTGTTAGACCGCTTGTTTCTGGAAGATAACGCCTTAAGTTTAGGCAAGGCAGTGGAATTGGCGCGAAATATCGACAGTGCTCAAATTGGTTATGGCATAAATCAAGAAACATCCATAGAAGTTAAGGAGCAACAACTACCATTGCATCGTTTCGGTGGAGCATCGGCGCGCGCATCAATGAATTTTCCCAGCAGGAAGAACGCGTCGACGCATAACAGAGAAGATGCGGTGGCAGGCCATCGAAGCCAGCGACGGGAAGGACATGCTATCGGTGTGGCAAATCGGAAGCACACTCCGGACAAGTGTAAATATCGACAATAACGTTTGCAATGTATGTAGAAATAAACATTCTATAAATTATTTAAACTCATAAAGAAGTTCCAATGTTTGCATTTAAATCCGTAGACCCGATCATGTTGCATGTAAAAGTTAACAATTTACCCTTGCATGTCGAATTAGATACGGTTCAGCTTCAAGTGTTATGTCGTACAAATATATATTTAAATAAATTTAGAAACGTTAAATTAGAGAAAAACAATATTCAATTAGTTAGCTATGTAGGCAATAAAATTATTCCATTTGGAAAAATGTCAGTTCCGGTTGTGTACCAAAAATAAGGGAAATATTTAGATTTCTATGTCATTAAAAATGGTGGTCCCGCATTAGTTGGTCGCAATTTTTTACAAGAATTTAATATGAATTTTGAAAACTTAAATTTTATAAACTAATGAAATGGAGACTTTACAAACTAAATATAAAAATGTGTTTCCAAAAATTAGGTACCTTCAATAAAGGGATTAGATATAAATTAAAGGAAAATGCGCACCAAAATGTTGCAAAGCAAGCCAGTTCCCTATTCTTTGATTACTAAAGTAGACGAGGAATTAGATAGATTGGTACAAGAAGATATTTTGACACCAGTTGAGGTAAGTGAATGGGCCACGCCAATTGTACCTGTCTTAAAACCTGATAAAACGGTAAGAATATGCGGTGATTATAAATTAACGTTAAATCCAAATATTTTCGTGGATAAATTTCCGTTACCGCGAATTGATTATCTATTTTCAAAATTAAAGGGTGGATTAAAATTTACTAAATTAGATTTAAGTCACGCATACCAACAAATATTATTGTCAGATAATTCCCGCAAGTTAACCACTATCATAACACACCGTGGTCTTTTTATGTACAATCGTTTGCCATATGGTATAAGTTCTGCTCCTGGACAATTTCAACGAATCATTCATCAAACATTAGGTAACTTAGATGGAGTATGTGCGTTTTTGGATGATATTTTAATCACGGGCAAAACCGATAAGGAACATATGCAAAATTTAGAGAACGTTTTAAAACGATTACAAGACGTCGGATTAACGGTAAAAAGAGAAAAATGTAGTTTCTTTCAAGACAAAGTATCTTATTTAGGGTTCATTATAGATCGCAACGGATTGCATAAGCCTCCGGAAAAAGTAGAAGCTATTCGTAAGATACCTAGACCACAAAATGTTAAACAACTTCGGTCATTTATCGGTTCGGTAAACTATTATCATCGATTTATACCTAATATTCCGGACATTTTACATCCTTTGTACAATTTAATAAAAAAAGATGCTAGGTGGAATTGGAGCAAAGCGTGCCAGCAATCATTTAATAGAATTCGCGATATCTTAACATCAACTGAATGTTGCGCATTATGATCCGGAGGTTGAATTAAATTTAACTGTGGACGCTTCAGATTACGGATTAGGTGCTATTTTTGTCACATGTTTATGCATCGGGCGAAGAAAGACCAATCGCGTATGCGTCTAGAACTTTATCCGAGGCTGAAAAGAAATATTCGCAACTTGATAAAGAAGCCACAGCTATCATATTTGGAATTCGGAAATTCTATGAATATGTTTACGGTCGTGAATTTAATTTATTAAGCGATCACAAACCATTAATTTCTATTTTTGGTTCTAAAAGCGGTTTACCTCAGATGAGGGCTAATAGGTTACAAAGGTATGCTTTATTTTTGTCGGGTTTTCAATACAATTTGAAATATGTGAAATCTGATCAAAATGCAGCTGATTTTCTATCAAGATTACCGTTACCTAGAATTGAAGATTGTGACAGTAATTATGAGTTGTTAATACCTAAATTACATTTCAGAAAATGAACATATACCGCTAGATTGTAATTTAATTAAAAAAGAATCACAAAGGGACAGGATATTAAGAAAAGTTTTTAACTGTGTCATGAAAGGTTGGCCACAAAAGGTATCTGATGAATTAAAAGTTTACGCTAGACAAAAAGATAAAATAATTTTCAAAATAATTGCTTTTGTTTGGTGAAGAATATTATACCTAGGTCATTACAAAATAATTGTTAAAAGAAATACATGCTTTCTCACATGGCATTGAAAAACAAAATCATTGGCCAGAGCATATTTGTGGTGGCCAACATTAAACAAAGATATAGAAGCAATGTGCAAAGCTTGTATTTCTTGTCAAACACAAAGGAGTATTCCTCCTAAAACACCTTTACAAAATTGGCCTATTCCTAAAACGGTTTGGGAACGCATACACGTCGATTTTTGTGGTCCGTTGTCGGGAAAATATTTTTTGGTAGTTACTGACGCTTTATCTAAATGGTTGAATGTTTCAATAATGACAAATGTTACTACTGATAATACAATTAGTCAATTACGTAAGCTATTTGCAACTTTTGGGCTGCCAAAGGTATTAGTTTCAGATAATGGTCTACAGCTAGTTAGTGCTGAACTCAAAACTTTTCTCAAGGAGAATTGCATTGAGCATATAACGACACCACCTTACAACCCTGCCTCTAACGGTGCTGCTGAGAACAGTGTAAAAACAGTAAAGTCATTTTTATTAAAAACTATGCCAAATTGTAAATCATTTAAAGAATTAGAACGACAATTAAATATATTTTTATTACATTATAGAATTACTGAGCACACAGCAACGCGAGAGGCACCAGCTAAATTAATGTTTGGACGTTCGATAAGAACGAAACTAGATTTATTAAAACCAAACGAAACTGATCAATTAAGCAATGTTTATAAAAATATCAAACATGAACAAAATTTAAATAAAAAATATTACAGAGGCCATAGAAAAATTGAGTTTAAACAAGGTCAGAATGTTTTAATAAGAGATTACGGATTTAGGAAACCATCTTGGACACCAGCTTGTATTATTAAGTCATTAGGAATTAATGTATATTTAGTTAAAACTCTAAATTCGGATATTATCTGTAAAAGACATGTTAATCAAATAACAGACAATACACCTGAAATAGATCTTGTTCATAATGAAAAAAATGAAGCTGTCAATGAAAACGCAGTAGTTGATAAGTTAAAGATGGATAATTCTATTAGTGAATTAATTAATGATAATATCATTGAATTAAGTGATAATGATGAAATAATGACACTTCTGGAGGGGAGGAGGTAGACAATATTCTGAAACCTGATTTAAATAATGATTCAGTAACAACTGAAATAGCAGAATCCACCTCATCTACTCCTGAAGTTAGCCAGCCCTTCAGACCTGCACGTCGCAGAGTGCCACCAACTAGGTTAAGGTATGATTAATTAAATGAATTAATTTGTTTTATTTTGTGTGTCTAATTAAGGTGGGAGGGGTGTAATGTATAAGGTATACGTATAAGTTTTAGTCTTAGTTTTTGTATATGTACAGTTTTTACTATACATTCAGTGTGTGCAATATAGTATATGTGAAACAGTCAAAGAGTGCACATCGTTTTAGTACCCTCTCCCGAAAATATATCACAAGAATATTACACTATCTATCTAAATAATTCAATACGACACATTCGTTTATAAAATACTCTGTGAAACTCTACAAAAAATAAACTACTACGGAGAAAATCTAATTAGGGTTTATAGCAATTTAGATTGTAAAGGCAAGCGGTAATGTCGGTTAAACTTTAATTAATCTAACCATTTTTTTTATCCTGGACCCCGATCTTATTAAAAACAAGTTGGAAACTTGTTAGTCGGTGTTATGTTGCTCGGCACCCAGGAATTTCATAAGAGAATTTCCGCAAAGTACGGTTCAGCGGAATATTTCGTACCCTAGAGGTAGATCCCTATTAATTCCTGCTACGTATACTATTATACATTAAAAAATCGATACACGCCTATTTTGAGATAAAATTTAAATAATGGGATCGATAGATTTCATATTAGTACAGTTCATTACGTATTATGGTTTCACTGTCAGATGGCGTCGTTAGTCAACAGATAATTTTATACTTTTATCTCAAGTAAGGAGGAGATAAGGGGAGGGGCGTCTAATGCCGTAACGGTCCATTCCCATACACCGTTATTCTTTTTCCATTGGGGGAAGAACTGCTGTCGACTGGATTTACTTGGGAGTCGAGCAACTGTTCACGAACACCATCCGAATTTTGATTACTCCATCCGTCTGCAAAGTCTCGAAGTAGTAGAAAAGAACAAAAAGAAAAAAAAAAGAACGAGAGAGAACTAAAACGAAATTTTTAATAAACTCCGTTAAAAATTCCGACCTCGTAATTACGACACCGTTGGGTTTGAAACATGACATGTATTTTAAACTTCGGATCTAATCGTGGTGCAAGCAGCGTTGTAACATTGTACACAAATATATACGTCGATCAAATTGTATTAAAATTTGTTTCGACGAAATTAACTTTATTTAGCCTTTAGGGTTCCCAACTCAGACGTTCTGGGGATGAGATAGAAACTTTTTCAATGTATTTTAACCGCCTTGGCATAATTAATCTTTGAAAATGAAGGATATAACGTGGAGAGCTTAGTTACTCCTTTAGTATCCCATCCCCAATTCTCAAACTTCTCCTCCGCAACATTTACTGCCCTTTCCAAATCGTTTTCGCGCTAGGGACGTGACATTGATTGACGTACCCTAGTGAATTACCGGTACATGATTCTAAACGATTTTTTCATCCACCAGCGAAACGTTACTCTCGAATTCTCCCAAGCTCGCAAATATACTTCCATCAGGTTTTCATTTAAATTTGTTAACATTAACAACGCCCATGCGCATTTTCCCTCTCCTTAATTGTTCGCTCGCGCCTGTCCAGGTATTTTATTTTTTGAATGTTTCGTAAACAAAAAATGCAATAACGAGAGTGTGTCTAATGCTGATGACTACTTGCGGTTTGAGAGGTGAGGGTTGCATGAAATAGTTAAAAGTAGGGCAGAGATTTTCGTGAGTGTGGATTCTGGAAGAGTTAGTTTGGAGTAATAAATATTGGATTAGCGCTGCTGCGTTCATCCTTTTGGTTTTTGGGAAGATCTAGGATCAACACGTAGGTTGGCTGTTATGACCAATGTACCATTTTGTCCTCATTTGCTTAGGACATCCTTAGGACTCCTGTTTCTACTGCTGTTGATCTCACACTGGCAAATTAACACATTGGGATAGGTTTATGCATGCGTAACGATCATGTTGCAATGGAGCTCAACGCTTTCGGTTGAATTGTTTGGAATTGAAGCATTTTGAAGTATTTTGCAGGAAATGTCCGTTATTAAGATATGGATGCCAATAAGTCCTCCAATTTTGCAGCCCTAGTAGTGAGAATTTCGGTACAGAATTTCGATAGACTTGAATTGGATTGGTGATTCCAGGTTGGGCTCAGCAAATTCTGCAACATGAGTCCACTGAAAAGCTCTACGACATGAAATTATTATAAGCTTTCTGGAATTTAAAGATGTCGATACCTAGGATGGGTAAATTTACGATTTTTTCATTTACCGGTAATTCGGTAAATGAAAATGAAAATACCGGTTTACCGGTAAATTACCGGTAATTTTTTTTTTTTCATGTGTGACATTAATGGGGATTCCCCAAGAAAATAGGGTTAGAAGTTAGGCTAGAATAATACATATTTTGCACGATATTAAGGAATAATATTAGAATTTTGTAATAAATATTTGTATTTTATTATTTAAACGTTGTAAGAAGTAAAACAAAATATTTAAGGTTCAAATTTTAATGTTATTTTACAACAATGTTGCATTAATGTTCTCTCATAATGTAGTGTATTCAAAATTGCTATTAATTTAAATACGTGAAATGTTGTTCTTATATATTAGATAATTATATATATAATAATATGAGACATTTATTTACTCTTTAAGAAAAACGATTTGAAACTTTTAAAAATCTTAAAAAACTCCAGAGCACAAATCACTTATGCTAACTCAACTTTTTCGAGAGATAAATGAAATCCCACACAAAAAAAACCACAAAATAAGAGAATTGAAATTGCACTTGTTGACAAAGGTAGGTAGCAAAAGTTGGGTGTTTTGCTTCCTACCGTCTTAGCAACCGTCCTAGCAACAAATGAACAATAATCTCGCTTTTCTTTGCGTTGCTTTTCGTTATCCATCTTGTTTCCATTCTTGTTTTCTTTTAATTTCTACACGACCTTTTTTTCAATTTTTTGCTTTTTTTGTTGGGAATGTTTTGATTCCTTCTCATTCTGACTAACTCGGTAGAATGGAGGTTATACGTTTCTAATCAAAAGTTTTTGTCAGTTTCTTTTCTATATTCTCTATTCTAGGGCATTACAGCGGTTCTCAATCTCAAGAAAGTTTAAATTAAAATTAAACAAGAAACATCTCCCATAAAATTAATATTTGGTATATTGTTACTTACACTTAACTGTTTTTTTTTTATTATTTTCAATGTCCCTTTAGACTTTAGACCTTTAAATACATATCTATAAACACAATACTTCGTAGATAAAAATTTCTAGTGTGAATTTTTCAGTATTACAATTCAATTTTTGTTAAATTTCCGGTAAATTTACCTTACGTTTTTTGGTCAATTAACCGGTTAACGGTTTACCGTAACCGGATATACAATCCTTATGGATTCGATTCATGATTACAAAAGAAAGTGCTGTATTATTTTCTATGCTTTGTCAAAATGAAAGGTATATTTTAGTTTTTTATAGCCATTATGACTGAAAATATGGCTACCATACTATTTGAGTGGGTAAATTTGTAACGTGCCGTTACATGGGAAAATTGATGTCAGTATATATTTTTGATTTAACAATTTATGTTATCATAAATGTTTAGTTTATTTCATCAATTTTCCCGGATACGCTCATTATGCCCGCTTTTATTTCCGTTAATTTGTTTTCACCGGCAAGCGTCATAGTTTTAATTATTAGAATATCGCGTCCCCTCCACGCGGCGCACGTTGTATCTACGCACGCTATTTTCCCCACGCGCTCGTGTTGGCTTTACGCACGCTCGAATCCCCGCTTGCCTATTTAAACCGTGCATCAACCGAATTCGTGGCAGACTCCGTAGCCTCCGCCGATCCTCGAACCTTCCTTAACTGTAATCTGTTGTCGTTCTTAGGAGTGATACGTTTACAGTGCATTTCCCGTTCTCGCAGGGTTATGATATGCTGTCGTCCGTAAAGGGTGACGCGGTTATAACCATTTACCGAATCCGCAAAACTGTAATCTGTTGTCGTTCTTAGGAGTGATACGTTTACAGTGCATTTCCCGTTCTCGCAGGATTATGACATGCTGTCGTCCGTAAAGGGTGACGCGGTTATAACCATTTACCGAATCCGCAAGACTGTACTCTGTTGTCGTTCTTAGGAGTGATACGTTTACAGTGTGTTTCCCGTTCTTGCAGGGTTATGATATGCTGTCGTTCCGTAAAGGGTGACGCGGTTATAACCATTTACCGAATCCGCAAGACTGTACTCTGTTGTCGTTCTTCGGAGTGATACGTTTACAGTCCTTCGGCCCGCGAATTAATAGTTTACGCCGTGAGATCGCGCCTTAGATTTGTAGCACGCTCGTATTTTTGTTAAGGCCGCCCACCCCGTATATGGTCAGTGTGAGAATTATCGTAGACGAATCCTGCCGTAATTGACCTATATTGCATTCTCAACGTTTAATCCGCTGAGCGTCCACGAATTAAGCGAGAACCCCGGTACATATATTTATATTTTCTGCATTTATTTCCCGTGCCTTCTCGGCAAAGCGACCGAAGGCTCCGTCAGTTAAAACTAATATTTCTCCGTGATTGTTTACTATTTATATATATTCATGTTCGTTAGTATTATATGTTAAATATTGTTCATGATTATTTACTTACCTGTATATACACTTTTACACACACTTTTGTTTTTTTTGTCGTGTTGTTTATTTGGGAAATAAAACTACGAAAACCGAGCATTTGTTTCACTGGAATATATCATATTTGTTGCGTACTACAAGCTAGAACCCTGGATAATCACTCACGCACTGAAGCTACTTCATTTAGGGTTAAATTTTATTAATTGTACGACGTATTAGTACGCGACATAAACAAACATCTTCGCGCGCAATTTGCGATCGCACAACTGACTGCGGTCTTCGCCAGCGCCGCTACGTGAGAAGCAAGAGTTACAAAGACGCTGTTACGAGGGTCACTCATAAAGTTTCATGAGCGAAAAGGTAAGCGCGCGAAAGATTATCTTTTAAGAAAAGCTAAACATAGATCAAATTAGAAAGAACATCACACTCACATAGAAAGAAGAAACGTCGTTACAAATTGATATCGGAATAACATGACAATTTAAGGGGCAGGTACGGTATTATGTGTAAATTGCTAACTAGGTAATGACATTGATTATAGGGTTCACCCTATATAAGGATTGGATTAATAGAATATGGTATACCTTTCGGATACATTGCATATAATGTGTAAGTGTGGGGTTGGACGTTGGATTTGGTACCAAGGATAATTGTTCTTAGTTAGAATTTCACTAACATTTAGCTTTTACCATAAAGAATTAGGTTCCGATATGTTTCCCTCTACCCTAAAGATTTCGTTCTTCTGAGCCGCATGATAATGTGTGAGGGCATTTAAGTAACAATCAGAGTGTGTAGATTTGCCGTAAATGCAAAGTTCCCACAAACCAGCGACGATTTTGTAAGGTACCTAAGAAAGGAAGAGTGCTGTTTAACTCGATTTCTGTGGTGAATGTTACGGAACTATCTTGCGAATGCGAGGAAAACATGAGAAATTACGTCTATGTGATCAGATACGAAGGTATCGCTGACGTATCTAAACCATCATCAAGACTTCTGGTAACAGAAGATTATGATTTGTTACTCAAATATCTCCATAAGGATGTTAGCGACAACAACACATAGCAGGACACTCACTGCACTCAGATATTGTGTAGTAGCATCTGTGACATTGGAAGTAGGAAGAGAGAAGGCAAATGCCCACCAAGTCTGTCAAGTCTTTCGGTTAAAGATAGGTAGTTAAAGCTACGCCGCTTTCAAAACAAGCAGTCTCAGAACGAAATCAAGCAGGGTATAGTATTGTGAAAATCTTTTCATTTCTGCTAATAGGAAACGGGACTTTACGGCAATGCAGTTTTTACAACCATAAATAAATGTATCATTTAACCCTTTTTAATAATTAGCTTTAAAGATTAGTTTCTTTCATATTTTCTTAAATATCTAAGAAATGCTAAGATTTACGGAAATGGAATTTTCATCATCATACCTTTTGCTTCAACTTTGGGTGGTACAAACAGCTAAAAAAACTATTAGCATCGATAATCAATCATTAAAATGTTAATAGTACTGACTGTCAAAAATTAATCGCTTTACAAAAGTGTAAGTTAGTTTTCCTTCACTTCCATACAATCCAAAGGAGTTACGAACTACTTAGGATTATTCTGTTTTAACCTGTATTAAAAAAAGCGTCTCACGCCGGTCAAAATGTTTAAAAATACGATCAAAATCTTTAAATCAAAAGATATCTATCATAAAGCATTAACTCTTTCCATGTATAATGAGTTCGTATTAAATTTGCTCCAATGTATTCAGAGTGTCTAATTAAACAGCTAATTAAAATTTGTTGAACTTCCAGAAAATTGATTTTGAAAAAGCCACCGTCATTTTGACCGACTATAATCAATTAAACAAAATATTCTCAACGTCCACTTCCAATATACAAGGCCTTGATATCAACTTTCCTATTTTAAATACATAAAAAGGCATAATTTTAATCGATGCACCACTAGTAATAAATCGGCTTCTATTAGGTTTTCCAAATCTTCAACTTAACCGTTTTTAAGATATTTGCAATTTCGCAAGAGTTTTTTCATTTTTTCTCCTCGGAATCGAATAGTTAATATATTTAAATTACATACTGTAATGTGGGTACAAATACAAGCATGTATACGTAATTTGCGGTGCAGAATTTGTCATTAAGGCTTGCATAGGGTGTTCAGAAACTCAACTTTGATTAGATTGGACAAGAATTAGAGTGAGCATAGGGTGAATCTGTTTCCCTGTGATCTTTTCAGATATTGGGATCCTCTTTATCATAGATACGATAGCTAAGTAAAACTTTATTTCAAATGGAACATGGCATTTTTATTACTATATTTAGTACGAGTTTTTCAAATATTAAAATTTTATATAGAATTGTCTAAAATATGCCAAGACTGCTATTTTTAAACAAATACTTTTTTTATATTAAATCCTCTGTGTACTATTTTCCAAAATAACAAACTATTTATTTCTCAATTAATCGATTAATTCACTAACAGATATTAGCACCCAGAATTACTATATGCTAAGGTATTTGTATTGTAACGTTTTTCTATTCTTAAAACGTTATCAGGGTTTAGAAAAATACACCGGCGATATATTTAAATTAACTTGATTTATTAACACACTTACGGTACTTAATATCTATTAAATACGATCAAAATGAACACTAAAATTAAATCACTCACTACTAATTAATTAAATCACCTGCATAATTACTAATGTTGTAATTTATATAAACGATTTATTTGCACCGATATTTATATTACACGTACTAATTCCCTCGTGTTTATTTCCACTCGCTATTTGCTTATCCGCACAATTCAACTCGTATCGACTGACTGACCCCGGCCAATCCCCACGCGTTATTTATATCTGGCGCGAAACTACGAGATTCCCCACATCTTGGGCGTGCTTCTAGATTCAGGAGAATAATCACGAATCTTCGACCCGGTACTGCCCTCTGTCGTTCCTCTTTGGAACCCCGTACGGAGTTCTTTCTTCCGCTACGGTAACGCCATCAAGGGGCGCCCAACGAAACCGCCAGTTTAAAAATTGGCGCTCGTTAGGGTATGTTAATTTTTTTCTCATGACCTATATTCTATTGCCATAGCTGTGTAAAATACGGGGTTTTAATAATAAATAGCGTAGGTATCCTGTATACACACTTATCCTTAATTGGTACCTAGTCCAGTGCTTAACAGCACACAATTGGAACACATTCTAATGTTGACAATTTGCCAAAGATAATTCTTCAACTTTAATGATCTATTTATCTTAAATTTGTTTAAATATGTACACTAAAATGTAATGATTGTAATAAGGTAAAGTCAGGTAAGTGTGTAACCGGGGCAAGTGTGTAGTTTGGCTATATTTATTTTTAGAATTGAAATACGGACGTCCTCTTGTTATAATACTAATGTACTAAACTTATACTAGTTTTACAAATAAAAGTTCGCATCTCCTAACGTGTAATAACTTGAATATCTTGTGATATATAAATCTTATATATTCACAAGACTATTAAACAGGCATCAGTTTAGATTACACTCATGGCCGAACTAAAGGATAATGCTATTAATATATAAAATGCGGAACGATTACACACTTGCCCCATTTTGCTGGGTAAGTGTGTAGTATTGACAGTGTTTAAATTTTTTTTTTTTCCTAGTAAACCGTTGATAATTATAAAAGGCGTATCTATTGAAGGCTTACAACTGGGCCTGGGGACTAGAAGTACGTAATATAGTACTTCTATGTGTAAAATTTATCAAAATGTTTTATTATGTGAACAGTGTTACATTTTCTTCGCACTATGCAATTTTTACTACACACTTACCTGACTTCACCTTATTACTGCTACTGATTGATACTGATTTAATATGTAACTCATATAAGATCATTCTACACACAAAATGTCTACTTCTAATAATTTCAGAGACTATTCAGACTAGGGAAAAACACGTTTCGCTTATATTTTTTTGTTTATTTTATCCGAGACATGACTTAGGCAACTGTCACAGGTACTCGCTCGGTTGACTCAGAAATCCATTTTTTTTTCTGAATTATTATTTTGTAATGTCAGGAGTTTATATTGGTCATATAGGCATCGGCACATTTGTGCTTAATTGGTAGTTTAAGCACTTAACAGAGCATGATTAAGTTGTATGTCAGCTTTTCTAATGTTTACAACTTAGGAAAGCAGATCACTCTTCAACTATAAGTTGTATTTTCCTTTAATTCGTATAGAGTAATGATTAGAGTATTGATGTGAAGTACAGATAGTATTAAATTCAGGTATAGACCTAAAAAGTAAAAAAAAAAGAAGATATTTTTCATGGCCAAATTTCCTTGCGCTGGTATCAGACTTTTAAAACTGCAACGCACACTACCATTAGATCCTGTAGCCAAATTCACAGCTAAACACAATTTTTACCCCAGTACTGGAAGCCTTAACGATTCAATACAGGTCTACGAACAAGAATCGAGCCGTCCGTCTGAGTTATATGTACTTGGGAATGCGAAAATCGCCGTGAATACCTTGCACTATTATCTGCAAACGTAGGAATTCAGCGCGCGCCCTCGAAATGCGATAAATTGCGCACCCCTGCTTGACGTTTTCCATCCCTTCCGTTCGATCTTCTAAATTGCAACAGTATTCCCGACAAGTGTTGGTCGATTATCTCTTCGGATACTAGAACGAATTGTGCCGTCTACATCCCATGTATATTGGCTCAAGGAATCTATGCATCCTTGGTATGATTCTAGGTACGGTTGTGGAATTAAATTTTCGATTTAAATTTTTTTGTCACTATTTTAAATTATTAATTGCATCTTATTTTTTAATAGTTCTTTAAGCAAATCGATTACAACTAACAAAGGTGTTCAAAATTATTGACTTTTCGATAATTTCTATTAGTTCTTTCTTCGCAAGCATTTGCCAATGTTTTTATTTCTCTTAATTCTTCATATGCTTACATAAAATTTATTATGAAGGACGTCTATAGCTCTGATGGATTCTTTGTAAATTTCATCTCTCAAGTAACCCCCCAGAAATCCAACGAAGTTGGATCCAGCGAATAATAAATATTTATGCTCTATTTATTCTAAAGCTTATTTGAGATAGCATTTGTTTATTGACATAGTTGCATCTTTCTTTGAAGAGATAAGTCATCATTATTAATGAATATGCCCTAAATTTCTTGCGAAACTAACTCTAAAAATATAGAGATTATGAAGTCCGCATCTCGGTTGTGAATATTGGATTGCGCTAGTGATTTGACTGCCATGTCACGTCAGTTACGAAAAATCATCCCGACCAGCCGAAACTCTTTACGAATTTACGTCAGAAAGAGCGCGAAATTTCAGCCTGTCCAGTAATACATTCTCCTCCTGCTACGGAAAGAAACGTCAGAATCGGTTTAATTCCGCCTTGGCCGGGTGTGGGAAGCAGAACAAACTTCGTAGGCGCTAAAACGGGGCGAAACGGATCGTATTTTATTCATTCGAAATTCCCCGCGCATATTTGTCAACGATAATAAAATATTTATGCTCCGTGTATTTCGGGTGTCACGGGCAAAAAGTTTTAACGAGTGCCTTCCTAAGAGGAAACTTTTGTACTTTTAAATGAGGAGTGGAAGACGTTTAGCTTCCTTTGACTGTTGAGTTGATACACGCGAACTTCAAGGGGTGAAAGTTTGTGAACTTCCCGTCCTTAGCTTTATTCGCTCGTCCAACTTTTTTTTTTATCGCTAGTGTCATCCGTCGCGTAAATTTATTGGTGCTACTTCAGCGAAGAATAAAAATCGTAGTTCCGAAAATCGCCAATTGAGACGTAAGCGCCTTCGAAGTTGGCTAAAGCGCTAACTGAAAAGGGAACAAGTGCTCCTTTGTTATAAAATATTTGCTTTCTTGTACGTAACACCTTAATAGGATGTGCAGCAGTTCTGAGACCTTAGAAGGGCTGCCACGTTAGCAAGTGCTTCTTTAAAAAGTCAATACCGACTCGAATGTACGAGTTTGGGCGCCGCTACACGTGGAGTTTATAAAACGAGGTTAGACATAAATTTTACGGCGGTTTACCGAAATCATTTCGTACAGTGTTTTAGCAAAATGGAAGTTCGGCATACTTGCGCCAGTAAACCACGTTTACTGCTTATGTATACGATATTCGTATACCCTACAGGTGCTCTATTATTAGGCTTTGTGTGAGAGTGGAAGTAGTTTGCATATATCTGCAGGAAGTGAAGAGAGACGAAAGAAAATATCGAGTAAAGTTATTCGAAGAGGTTGACCGTAGTAAAACGAAAAACAAGTGTGGTTTTAATAACACATCGCGAATTTTATGACAAATAAAGCATGAAACTTTATTGAATATGTACAGGACCGGACTGATGCAATGCAATGAAATTCTCAGTACCACTTAAGCTTTAACACAAAATTTTGGATTTACATACAGGCACTGGAATTAGCTCTTACTCTTTCTGCGTTTATTAGTGGAACACACTGTATATTATTTTTCCACATTTAAAAGTAAAATTTGCATTTCAGAGGCTATAATTAATTTATATGTATTCCACAGAATTAATTAATTATTAGAAAAAAAAATTATAAATAATTATAAAAATTGTATATATAAAACTACATTAATTGATGCTGATGTTGCACCACTTATGCAAGAAAATACTACTAATGTGGATCTGCCGTTGTATATTTTCAAACAAATACTTAATCGTTTACTGTAAAAAAATATAAAGTTTTACATTCTTAAAATATAAATATATTTCGACAACCATCCAATTGTGTAATCAATGGCAGCGTTCTTATTAGTAACTCGCTTTTGTTAACATGCGCAATACTGTTTATGCCTATAGGCGTAATACATTTTTATTGCACTGCTTTCTAAGCTTCAGGCATGTGATGTTTTATATCATTTATGCCACAGAAGAGTGAAAGATATCTCAAAACACCACGCGACGAAATTAGCGTATTATGCGAACATATACAAGATTGCTGCTTATGGTATCCTTGTGTGACATTCCTGGTTTCCACTGGTTAGATTAGATTAGATTAGATTAGATTAGATTAGGATTGGGGTGGCCTATCGACCTGTTTCCCCGCGACCTTTTCAGATCTATTGTGGTCCCCTTTTTCCTAGAGGACGCTCTCTAATTTTGCCCTCTTAATTATGCCAATCATACTAGCTGTGGAGTTCGCCTCCCCTATTACTAGAAACCTTGTCCTCGCCAGGCCTTCACATAGGAACAGCACATGAACTGGTGCTTCTTCCTCCTCTTGGCAGTATCTGCAGGTTGTATCAGCTGCCAGGCCTATGTTGTACATATGCCTATTCATTCTACAATCAGCAGACCTACAATCATTTTGACAGTTTTCCTGTCTTTATTCAGTAGATCTCTCGTGAATTCAGGCCTTTGCTGCTTTAGGAAATGTTTTGCCTGCCTTTGTCCCGGTGATTTTTGCCACCACTCTCTGGACTGATTATGATCCATTCATTGATGGATTTTTTTAATTTGCGAGTTAGCAGTGCCGAAAGAGGGGACGGCTCCAACGAATGGCCTTGACGAACTCGCCTGAGCAGCTCGTCCGCCGCCTCATTTCCCTCACGCACGAGTGGCTACGGCCCAGGCCAGGGTTACTTTCCTTTGGGTGCCTACCTCATTTAAGGCGCTTACACAGTCCCAAATCAGCTTAGAGTCCACGCTTGTGGAGCTAATCGCTTTAAGTGTGGACTGACTGTCAGAGAAGATAGCGACGCTTTTACCTGGCTCGGTACATCTTTCTATCTCTCGGACACAGTGATGGATTGCAGCAACCTCAGCTCGGAACACAGTCGTGTCTCTGCTGAAGCTTACCGAAAGAGCCTTTTTAGGCTTCCGCTGGTTAGAATATACAGAAAATTATCGCGCAGTATTTTTACGTGAATGTATACACAGCATAATAACCCGTGAACATTTTTATATATAAGACGAACCTACGCATAAAAAACTCGCTTAATTGCCTCCACTCCTACGCGCAGTCTTTCCAAATAAACTACAAGCGGCGGTACTAATCTGGCACGCATTGATGAATGTAGGTTGTTTCTTTCTCATTCACTTCGCACTCAGCCTCTTATTTATTTCCTTTCCATTTTTATAATCTTTCTGGTTATTTCATTGGTTTTTTTTTTGTGCTTTATTGTTATATTTACATTATACTTATAAAATTCCAATATTTCTTCCTACATTGGCACGTTTTCTTACACAACTCCTAATATGAAAATAAATATAACATGGTATAAAATTTTGTTTAATGAATAAAGTTATATTTACTGAAATGCTTATGCTAAATATATGGAAGTTCGAAGGAAATACGTTAGTATTTATATTTAAGTGGATAAGTAAGTAAGTATAGTAGTATTTTTCATTTTAATATGTCTTTCAAAATTTATCTACATTACATTTTTTGTGTGGGTATTATTTTAGTTGGCAATAAACGAGGTAATAATTACTGCCAGTTGAACTACAACTGATTCAAGACTTTTGTAAAATTAATACAAAAAAACGGGAGAAGAGAGGAGGGAGGAGTTGGCCGGAGATTGGCGCCACCACTCAATATTGTCACGGGCCGCCACTGCATTACGCCAATGCATTGTACGAGAAATAAAGTATTGCTCAGGGAAGTGGTGCACTCTATCGGTGAATGTAAATTAATTTGAAAACGCGATAAATATAACAGGTATCTCGGTCAGAGAGAGAGACAGATCTCTGTGTTCTATCTATCTTGCGGAAACGACGGAATCCCGTATCGGGTGATGGTGATCACTCGCATTGGCGATTTGTGTGGCCCGGGGGAAAGGGAGGGTGGATGCACATGACGCTGTGATGACGCACTTCGCTATAATTTTCGTGTTTGTTTACATTAGAAGATTAGTATTCTGAGGTATTTCTGTTATAAATATAAAGAAATTGAAAGTTATTGCAAACTACGTTCTTGTTGACAAAACATTAATTGATCAATTTTCTAAATTGAGGTTTTTTTTTCTTTTAAGAATAAAATATTTAAACTTAAAACAAAAAAGTCACTGAAAAGAAAAAGTTAATCCAAAAGGGACGAAAATTTGCCGAGAAAAAAAAACATAAAACTACTTCTCAATTTTATTTCTTAGTTTTTAAATTAATAAGTTATTTTGTTAAGCTTATTTACTTATGTTTATGATTATATAATAATCAGAAAATGTTTGTTTTATTAAGAAGAATAAGTATTTAGTGTGATAATATATATCTGTAGTTCGATAGCCTTTTTATATTCAAATGTAATAAAACGCGTTTTTCGTTCGAACGTATATAACGAAACCTTCTTCTCTCTCTCTCTCCTATTGCTATTTGGCTTCTCCTGTATAGTGGTACTGTCGCTAACTTCAACTGTGTAAAGGCGGGAAATTTGAAATTTAAAATGTAGCCTACATAAATCGTTATTTCTTTTTACATGTATGTACCATTTTACTTTACTTTTTGACTTTTCTTAGTTCTAATTTAATGTATACTCTATGGTATATGTTTTCTTATATTTACAAAACATTTTTTACTTGCTTTATTAACCTTTGGGCAAGTATATACACGGTTACCTCGTAACTTTTCAGCCAATCAAGAGAAAGAGCGCGACACGTCATCATATATGCTGTTTTTTAAAGTAACGTGGTGCATATATGTAAAAATAAATGGCGATTTGTACTCCCAAACTACATATTCATTTTTTATAATAAAAAACGAATTTCTACTAGTATGTAATAGTAAACATCAGTAAATCAAATAAAAAATACTATATGAATATAACACAAAACTTAGAACTACACACATATATAGAGCATAACATTAAATTAGAAACTAAGAAAAAATTGTAAAAAAGGAAAATGGTAAAAAGATAACGGATTATATATTATTTAACTAAATATTTATTCTTCCTAATAAAAAAAACTTCTATTATTCTATAATCATACTTAAACTAAGAAAACTAAAAATTTAGAAACACAAACTTATGTAATCTTCTTTTTTTCTTTTTTTCTTGGCAAATTTGCTCTCTTCAGATTTAACTTCTCTCTTTTCAGAGATTTTTTCTTTTGTTTTAAGTTTAAATATTTATTAAAAAAAAAATCTTGAATTAGAAAATGTTTCAATTAATGTTTTGTCAACAATAACGTGTCTTGCAATATACTTTCAAGTTCTTTTTATTATAACAGAATATCCCAATACTAACCTCTCAATGTACACAAACACGAGAATGATCGCGTGGCGCGTCATCACAGCGTCATCGCGTATACACCCTCTCCTTTCCCCGGGCCACACCTACAACTTACGAGGTAATCTTATGTATACGGACGTGATACGGACCTTGACCTTTGGGTAACTATTGCAATTAAATAATATTTTTCCGACATGTAAGAGGGCCATCTTGTATGTAGTAGTCTAACTATAAAGCTTATATTTAAATCGAGATGGACGTCAACGGCGTGCCGCCATCTAGCACTTTTGTCCAAAATGTTCAAAAATCCGTTAACTATTTTATCCATAAGGTTGTCTAACTAGTATGTATATAAACAATGCTATTTCAAATAGGATGTCGCTTGTATTACTACTTTCCAATATTAAAAATTGAATCAATATATTTCGAAAAATTCACACTTAATAATACCAAATTTGTCGTCGTTACGAACCTAATACTAATTGTCAATTTAAAAATTTGTAGGAATTATTATTACAATTGTTGATATTTTTCAATCATTTTTTTCCCCTTGTAAAATGCGCCTGTTTGGGTATTTCATTATCGGTGTATAATTTCCAGCGGTACCTTGCAGCGAAATATACTTGAGATGACACACGTAATATTGTCCCGGCATCCTAGTTTCCGTTTCCGGCAGCCGACCTACACGCGTCTGCAACCGGAGCGCCCTCCTCTAACCACACGTCGTCCGCCTCCGGTCTGATGTATTATTACGTTTATTGCCGGGGCTGGTATCGCCATATTGTAACTGCCGACCTTATGTCATGCACTAAACGGCCCCGATATTAACTGCCGCGCCCCCATTAGGGCGTCCGTCCGGACGAAATTAGTAGACGCAGTAGTAGAATGTAAACAGCAAGATGTCGATCCTGGAGTAATAGTACTATGTAGGTTTATTAAAGGGCTATATATTTCTAAATCTGTCAGATTCGTATCCTCTAATTGAGAAAAATAAAGAAAACGAAATCACACCTTGTTAAATTTGTATCACAATTTGGCCCTGTTGAAGAATTGACGAGACATAGCGTGGTTGCGGCAAGTGCACGTCGCTCTATTAATCAATGGTCGGTCGACATATAATTAGCATATCTATTTAACTTTAGGATCCCTTCCCTAATATATTTTTAGTGTCCCACACCATTTGTAACTTCCACCCAATAGATATCTCTGCTTGTTCTTACTTTTAATTAGAAAAAAAAATTCACTTGCTTTATTTCTTACATTCTAATACATTGTCTGACTTCATCCAGTTAATTTTAATATGTTAGTGTTTTCATCCCGTTTATAATTTTATCTTCATATTTACTTATTGTTAGTATTTTGAATTATTTTAGCCAATTTTATCATACTTTGACTGAATCCTTTTGTTTCATTTACTGTAAATATTAAGTTTTTTCTTTTTAATTATCATTACGTTTTCATTATTAATCAATTAATTTTGTAACTTTTTTTTATTTTTTATCAATTCACTATTATTTTACTTTAATTTAATTAAAAATTTAACTCATAATCCATTAAATTCAGTTTAAAAAATTATATATATGTTAAATATTTGTAAATTTTTTTTACTTTGGATTCTAGTTTCGGCCTAAGAATGCTTGGTTCAACCAACTGAAACATGTCGCCAGCATTCTATCATTAATAAAAGGGGTCTGTGAGATTTGGACCTGATTTTCATTCACCACATTTTTTTTTTTGTTATCTTATTGTTATTTAAATGAATATACTTGATTATTTATGTAACCGAAAATAAAGAACTGTTAAATGTTAATTAAAAATGATTGAGGAACAATTCTGAATTACATATCGCTAGGTATAGAGTACTTATAGATTCGGTTGCATAAGCAATCCAAGATTTGTAGAACTTAGATTCGCATTTAATTTGAGAAAGATGGTACGTAGGTAGTGTATTAATATACAAAAGGAAAATACAGATTTTTGTTTAAAAACGTTGTAAACGTAGGGAACGGAACGTAAATATAACTAATAATGAAGAACGAAAACCCTGTATTTTCCAAATGAACCTATAAAATCGAAGTAACAATTAAATAACCTATTTTTAGGTTAGATTAGATTAGATTCTTTATCGACTCCTTTAGCAATAACTATGTTTAGATTGGACAAGTCGCATAAGCATTGAAAATATACATGTAATGAATACAGTTACACTATTCAGATATAATACACAACATACAAAGATAAAATACACACGAAAGATATATGTATTAATAGATTAAACATTAAATTATGTGTATATCACATTAACAGTAGAGCCAGTAAGCACATATTGCATAGGTTCCCAATCTTTTATAGACTACCGCCCCCTTTAAAAGGAAAAATTACAACGCCCCCCTTCACATAATAGTTAATTATACCAATTTTATGTCAGTCTATTGTCTCTTAATAATCACAAATTAAAAATTAATTCTCTCTCTCTGTAATCGTGCAACTCATAGTGGTGGCTGAGCGTCGTGATTATTAATTATTTAAAAATACAAAAACATGTTATAATAAAAACATTTAATTCAGACAAAGATCATACAAATTATTTTACATTATTTATTTACATACATACATTATTAACAAAATTATAACTTAACCAACAAATGCAAGACAGTACACAAAGCTGGAGCACCCCGCGCTGGGGCACTACACAAAGACAAAGACAAGACGATTAATCAAAATTAATAAAAAAAAATATAACAAAAAAACAAAATTCAATAAGAAACATAAATATCAATGAGATGATGGTTGAGATTGGAGATAATGTCGGAAAGTGGCTGTATTCACCTCTTCCTAGATTTCGTTTAAATAGAAGAAGTTTTCCCACAAAAGCAGCTATGACTTTTTTTTGTATTTATTAAATTCAACTTATCACCTTGCAATTGTAAATTAACGCCATTAAATATTTTAAAGCTCTGTCAAATAAGCGATCAGTCATTTTTGGACGCAATCAAGTTTCCGCGCAGTTCATTTTCTCTCGAATAAGTTAGGTTTTAATAAGAGAAAACGGTTGGGTTTGATGTATTATTTTAAATTAGAACAATTTCTGGTACAGCAGTGACGATTATCGGTTATTACTTTAAAAATTTATTTTTATGTTATAATATGCAAATAAAAAAATTGTACAAATAAATCGAAGTTAAAGTAAAACTCCGTGTGTTTTAAAAATTTCTCTACAATATGCCCGATAAGCAAGTTCAATATGATTGTTGTTGAATATCTGTATACGGTGGCCCCACACTATAATATTATAGGAAACGATTGACTACACGTACGCGTAAAATAAATTCAAAAGTGGCTCTTTTTTTCAAATATTTTTAGAGTAAAGATTAGCTAGTAAGCTTTTGCAGCTACTTACTATCAAGTAGGGTACTCAACAATTTACATTCTGGGGATGGTGTCAAAATTTGATAGACAGTATTAGAAGATATTTTCGGTATTTATTATGAAATTTGGTAATAAGAGCCTTTTTTTGTGGATAATTATTAATCTATTTCTTGAGCAACATTTTACTTAATTCTTCAATTGTGTTTTCAACTTTACTAATGTTTATTTATCAGTGTCGGAAATAGTTACACATCTGTCGTTACCGTATAAAAAAGTTTTGCCAGCGGACATATATAGGACCTAAGGCATTTCCTTGAGGAATGCCAATATCCGTACTGAATTCGTCCGACCTTTCGTTGTCTTGACAATAACTTTTCTATTTTTGAAAAATGAAATAGTCAGTATCTCGCAAATATCTATATTATGAATTTTCCTAGAGATAAAAGAAATATTAACAGAATCAAATGCCTTAGAAAGATTAAAAAATACCTGCAATAAAGTTTCCTGTATTCATCTGCCCAAGAATATATTGAATACACTCTGTAGTTACAGTTTCTGTTGAGTAGCCAGGTCTAAAGCTGTGTTGACAATGAGAAATTACATTAAAGTTTATCAGAAAAGAATAAATTTTATTAGCGGCAAGTTTTTCAGTAATCTTAGAAAAAATGCTTAAAAGTGATATTGATCAATATTACATCATATTACATTATCACAGATACTATGATATCACATGAGACCATTGCTTCAAAGCACTTATAGAAACTTCATCTAGACCAGTAGACTGTTTATTAGGTAATTCTCCAATTATATTATGAACAATATTATTATGGCAATTTTACTCTTTAGGTGTTCTGTACTACATATTGTAATTAAATATCAAATAAACAATTAAGTTTTAACATTTTCCAAATTGTTAAATCACTGGCTAGAGGGCTTTACTCATATTTAAGGCTTAATTCACACATACACATTCCATATGTACTTCGACTGCGATTTGCGACACAAGTATGTGTGAATTGGGAGAATTATAAAACGTCGACCAGAATGCAGAAACGTGCGTTTTGAAAACGCTATGTGTGAATTGAGCCCAAGACGATTGAAATGTTCAGATAACTAATAATATGTTAGCTGTCCCATTATTATGTCTCAGTGTCAGTTGTATGCGGCTTTTTTTTTTTCAAATTAATACAAAATAGAATGTGTTTGGCCTTACGTAATACTTTTTATCAACATTTTAATCCGTCAAAGATGGGAGTATTGAAAATTGATATATTTTAGGCAAATGAGGTTAGTTTTATTAAGAAGTATAACTGAAATTAACATATTCCGCGCAAAACCGTGTTTATCGGCCGTTTAGATTATCCTAGTAAAGATGTCAAGCTATAGCCATTCAGAATTACACTATGAAGAAAAACTAGTTCGTCTATCAATCATTTAAATCGCTAATACAATTCCCTACGTTTTTTTTTATACTCTCTTAATTTATTACAATCGGTGTAAGCCTCCGGAATTCACTATAAAAAACAGCATAAGAATCAGATCAATGTCTCCATTATCATAATTTATGTCTTAATAAAAAACCAAGCGTAAACCACATACAGATGTAAACAAACATTATTTATCCTACCGTAACCTACGTATAAGCGATATAACTCTTTACTAATAAGGATATAAAATTGAAGCTACAATCCAATGCTTCTAGACGCAGCATGCGTCACGCAAACCGTAATTCTCTCGTTTATTCGGAGAAACTTAACCTGGGCTCTACCCGATATTTATTTGACAAATAAATAGCCATTAGAGTCGGGTTGTTTGATCTCCGATCGCGGGTAAACATATCGTTCTCTCGTCTTTGGAAAATCAGAAGCTGTGTGGATATAATTTGGTGCCTTTCATCTTTGAGGGTTAACGTTTCGATTCCGATCCGATCCTGATGGGAGCGACTACGGTCGTTAAAATCTAAATTTACGTAGTAAAAATAAATCCGTGCTCGGAGCGACTGAAATCTCATTAATTATTGTTCTAGCTTGATTTATAGCCGTTTCAACAAGTCGTAATTGCCGTTTAATGTCTTCCCGCCACATCAGTGCAACGTGTAGCCTCATACGTTCGGATTTCCGAGAGACATAGAGGTGAATATCGGGGAGGAAAGTTAGACGATACAAAAAGCGTCGGTCAAATTGAACCGGCGCGGGAAGATGTTTCCCGCTTCCCAAACACAACGGGCAAACAGTCTATTACCATTATAAACGGCAAACTTAGATTCCTTACAGATGCTTGCGTTAAAGCTCATATTTAGTTAAATACGTTTTACAGATCCCCATATGTACTGCGCGCATGGAGATAAACATACAGCCGGAATCAGTTTATTGCTAGAGACGGAGCGCATTCAGTTGAGCAGTCGAGATTTCGCTGCGATGGTTTTAATGTCGTGACGCGCTCATTCATTAGCGTGCGGCATTGAATACTCCGGAACCGCAGCTGTTGTTGTCTTATGCATGCTTCCTAATTTGACATTTACATCTAAGGAGACGAGTATGTGTATATACATACACTGCGAACATTCACATGCGCTCGGGATTTGGTTTTGTAGTTCCGGGCGCAGGTGTTATGCTAGAATTAATACGTTAAAGTTGAATGACGTTAGCATTTCGCGAGATACGCCGCATCTAGGATATTACAATACGAAAATTGATCATTAATAATGAACCTTAAAAAAAAAAAAAAAGTGAAAATCACTTTGAATTTATAAAAAAGAAACACTTTCAAATTTATGCCAACTTTAGATAACTTTAGATCTACTGTTACCAACCTTAACTCAATTCATTTCTCAACAATTGAATTGCCCTGCAGATGTGGACATAATTTACACAATTTTTTCAAGTGCATTCGACACGATCAATCATTACATCTTATTGATTAAATTGAATTAGTTTGGTCTGTGTTCGCCTTTCTTAACCTTGTTAGACCTTATTTATTTAATAGAGTTAATTATGTACCTTACAACGCACAGTGGTGTAAAAGTGGAAAAAACCCTATTTTGACAAGTATTGAATGTGATAGTATATTTAACGAAAATTGTTAGCTAAATGTTGAAACTTTATGAAATGCATTTTGCAACATTTGTAGCCGGTTAAATATAAAATATCAGTGCTGAAAGTCGTCATATGTAGAAATTCCGAAACGACTTCATATTTCTTACAAAACTAACAACATTTTTATTTTTGAAAATAATTATTTAAACTAAAATATATATCTTCTATTATGTTCGGTAGTCTTACAGTTTACATAACTACAAATAAAAAATAGTTTACTACCTAAATATAGTTTATCTTTATTAACAATTATATGACTGCTACCATTATACGTAAATTTAAAATTCATGTAGATTTTTAACATATAGCTACAGCTACCTACACGTTCATATTTGGCTTTCGATCTTTATTAACACCTCTATTTATAATCTCTAAAAGAATTAGCTGCTAGTTTTTGCTGTTTTCCGAGGAAACGGCGATTACTTGTATGAGTGTAATAATTATTAGGATCCGCCATTATACACATATCATCGGCGATAAAGTAGTTATATATATTCTTGTATTTGGAGTCAAGAACAATTGTCTTTGAACTTACTATAATTTTCCAAGAATCGAACTTACCCCGGAAGAATCTGAATGAAAAAAAAACCGAAATTGTTTAAACAGGTGTACTAGAAAATTCCTAGAATAAAATAAAGGAAGATCAAAGGGTTTTACTAAAATAAATATATGTTTGTGTTTTGAGTTGACATAATTTAGTAATGCATTTTTTCTTGTTAACACGTACTTCAGAACTAGACTTCCTGGGAAAAAAAATATATTCTGTTTGTAATTTTTGTTAAAAATTAAAAATAATAAAATGAAATTATGGTAACCTAAATTCCAAGAAATATTGCAAGAAGGATACTTTAAGTTGAAAAAAATATATAAAGCTAAACACATTTGTATCAAACCACCAGTGTTTCTTTAGCTTTCAGTAAACACGTTGTGTATCCAAGATATTGCTAAAGTGTAGGACCATGAGATTTTTTGAAATGTCGTACAAACTGTTATGTGAGGTGTTGATGAATCCAGAATGCTTTCTAGCGCAATTTTTAATGTGAAATTGGCCTTCATAAGTGATGAAGAAATTATCATTCAATTTTCATCCATTACAAAGAGGTTTGTATCAACAATTTAAAACGAGATTGGAAAATGTTTGTAGAGTGAGGGCCCAGTTTTTCTTGAAATACAGTGATTGGCTGGAAGGAATATTCAAAGTAGACTTGCCTGTTGTGAACTCTTCCAACGAAGGTATAACAAAAAACCAAGTAGGCAGGCCAGGAAAAAGTTATGACGATTGTGGGTTACCAGCTCAATCGTATGAAGTTAAAAAAATGCGAGCAACGTACTCCCAATCTTTAATTGATGCTGCCTTTTCACTGCCTGATACATCTGCATCTAAGTTCGACACAGATTCTGCATTGGCTCTCATAGTTCAAGCTAAGTTGTCAAAATACCAGTATGAGGTGATTCCAGCAAAAGCTTTATTGAAATTAGTATAGTCACTACTATTATCTATTGTTTATTATTAATTTTATTAATTAGAAGTGCTAATTTAATCTTAAAAAATACTTAAATTTTGTTTTAAAACATTAAATAATGTGAAAATATTTTAAAATTCAAATCAAATTTTAACATGTAATTAGCGTAGTTTTTAATTCATTTAGGTGAAGCCAGCGCGTACATTAGCGAAATGTCAATAAAATATTTCGTTTCCCATCAGAATTTTATTTTGCATCGTCCGTCACACTATAAAACATTAGAAAATTATTAGGTACATTAGTTCTTACTTCAATACTTGTTATACTCAAAGTTAAAATACAATAATAACAGTGTACTGAAAACGGTTTAGGTTGTCGACTTGGTTTTGATTTCATTCAATTTAGAATGAAAAGGTACAGCATGGCCCAGCATGGCTTAAAAGTCGTATATCTGAGATAGACAAGGTTTTTCTTTCCGAAAATCAAGCGTTTTGCACCACTGTGCAACGGTTTCTGCTTCTGGCGTACCACAAAGGGCTTGCTTGGGACCCCTTTTCGTCATAATGTACATTGATGATTTGCTAAATTCTCCTACTTGTCTAGTGCTAGCGTACGCTCATAACCTTAACATATATTCGAAGATCTCGTCCGACTTGGATGCACAATTACTGCAGGACACTATCAATATGATATCCAACTGGTGCTTAAGGCATGCACTTATTGTGAACGTTAGCAAATGCCAAAAACAAAGTAGATCAGAGCCTAATAATCAGCAACTCTTTTTGCGATCCTAAGGTCTTAATGGAACTTTACTTTGGTTTTGTCGTGCCTGGATTAGAATACCCCTCAATCATATGGTCACCATACTATGTGTCGCACCAGTTACTTATTGAGCGCCTACAGCGTCGATTTTTAAAGTTCCTGTCCTTTTGCCTGGATGGAATTTATCCACCTAGAGGTGCGGACTATGACGGCCTTTTGATTGGACATGGAGTGGAAACCCTGTCTAGCAGAAGAGATGTTCATGGAGGCTATTTCATGTGGAACTTAGTTCATGCAGGAATTGATGCGTCTTTCTTGCTTTCCTCGATTTCGTTTAAGGTTCCTCGTGCCTGTGATTCTCTAATACCTTTTCGCTTCCTACCGCAAAGACGAATATCCGACGAAAATCCCCGCTTTTCCGTATGTACCGAAATGCCAATAGAATCTATACTGATGTGTTTTTTGATAAACTTAAATAATCTTATTTATGTATTCTTTAATACTTAATTTTTTTTAGTGCGCAAGCATATGTTACTTCTCTTGTATAACATTGTCCTGTAATTGGTTCCTCTTGGACAATAAATCTTATGAGACCGCAAAAAGATTTTACAGTACAAAATTTTCTTTCATAAGTTGTTCACTCAGGATTGATATTTTACCACATTTTGGTGTAAAATAACGGTGCATAGAAATAATCAACAGTATATATACAGTATGTTCCCGGATCGACTTTAAAAGAGGAATTTTTTTTTTTATTTTTGATTTCTCTCTTCGACAAGAAGTTTGAATTCGTTCATTCCAGTACCGGCAATGTTGAGATGAAACGACTCCGTTAGTTGAAAAAGTTGATTTATCGGAGAACATAATTCGTTCATGAAAATATGGATCATCCATAACTCTGTTGCCTATTTCCAAACAAAAATTTAGACGTATGGCTTCATCACAATTTTCTAAAGTTTGCCTAAATTGCGGTTTAAATGGTAAAATTTTGTTCTTCTTGAATATTCTTTGTAAATGAGATTTACTTATTCCAATTTGTATTGCCCTCCTTCACAAAAGACAACATTGGAGCATCTCTTACGGAATCAACTTCCTTGACTTCTTAATATTTAAAACCGAGTCTGTTTTAAGGAATTTGGTCACCAAGTTTTTTGCTCCGGAATTTGAAATGGTAACTATGGTAATTTTTCGATAACAACTCGGTAGCACTCATCCCCAGTTCCGTAACATTGAATTAAATAAATTCTTTGTGGTATAGTCAACATTATAGCATAAATACTAATCAAATTAGCAAAGATTTAATTTGCAGTTATACTAATTTGTCAACAACTGTCGAACTTATTAGATTTGTAAACAACTGTCAGTGGTATTTTTAAACGAAATCCGCCTACTACAAAACACTTCTAAAACAAATCCAAATTTCGAAGAAAAATGATATTATCTCGAGAACCGTTCGAGTTAAATAAAAAGTAATTTGTGTTTTGAGGGTTTGAAAACAAGCAGGACAAATCAACAACAATTTTCTGAGAAATCAAATATAAAAAAAGGTTTCCTCTTTCAAAGTCGATCCGGGGACATACTGTATATAAAATCTAAAAAGTATTTTTCATTCCAAAATATGTAATATGTCTAGAAAATAAATATTCTTGCACAGTTCGTTCGATCGTCCTAAGCTCAGTCAATTTTATTCCAGCGCGTATGGCATACACCATAGACCCACTCAGTACTAGGGCAGGCGATACATATCTTTCCACATTTAAATTAAATAAAAAAATGTGGTCTTGAAAAAAATCTGCCCATACATTTACCTTTTGGATATATTACGTGCGAGCGTTGTACCTATGTTGTATTTTCTTTAGACCAATAGGGTATATAACACAGGCATCGGAAAGTTTTTACGTTTTTACAAAGTTTTCGTTCGATAACTGCTTCATAAAAGTCGAATCTGACATACTTGTCGTTATTAAATATTTCATTTGCTTTATTCAACTTATAGGAGCGATATTTATTTTTCTTTAAAACTTCGTAGACTGTATTGTGTAACACAGCTGCTTTACAAATAGGTTATTTAATCGAGAGTTTGCACCCCTCTACCAATTATGATGGAATTATGGAGGGTAGTAGTTCACATCCGTCGTTAATTCTTGGTATTTCGAAAGGTCAAGTAGGTGTAGAAAAAGCACTTGCCAATACATTCTTTTTTTAGAGAGAGATAACGTTGCAGGTGTATGTGATATGTCATTTTTATTTTTACTTAATTCAGTTGGTCGTCGGTTGGTAATGGGAACCCACGTGTTCCCGAAACAATTGTCCCAAATTGATAAAATCTCATGTAGCACGGAGTGAAAGGATACTAATATATTTATAAACAACATGTAATTATATTTGAAGTTATTGTTTTGTAATCTCAAATGTAGAATTTAATTTATTCTTTACAGTTGAAAATATGTTCTTAAGGGGGTCACTACATATCCTTATTCATATGGGAAAACCGCCATTAGTTTAATTGAAGGATTGCATAAAATTTCTAAAGACGTTTTTTTATAAGTTTTACAAGATCGATATTTTCTTCGCTCACTTTTTTAAATTTTCGATTTTTTTTTTAAAGAGCAGAAGTTTATTTTAAAAAACGCTTCATTCAGTATATTCTCTATCTAATTCTACATTTAGAAAAAAAAATATATCGCGATACTTTGAACAGGTTGCGAGAAAACGGGACAAGTATGTGAAAAAGCACAAGCCAAGAAAATATCGATTTTGTAAAACTCAAAAAAAAAGTCTTTAGAAATTTTATGAAAACTTTCACTTGCATTGTTGAGACAATATTAGATAACTTGTGTAAGAAAAACCAATGAGATCAGATACGGCGGGGACATACTGCTGTGTACTGATGGTACCAGCATAAATGCAAAATGAAAAGTAAAAAAAAAAAGAAAATAAATTTATTTAGCTCAGCGGATAAAAATAAAGGGCGCAAAAGATGACAACCTCAAAGTTATCCTCACAATAAAACCTATCATGAAAAGTAAAATGTGGGTGGCGTTTGAAAATTTTGACTTTCTTTAATTACTCTAACAATTGAAATGGTTGATTCAAAAATAAAAGAACAGAAATTTTGAATGACGTTAACAATCATTAAATTTAGTTTAAAAAAAAAAAGAAAAAAAAAACATTTAATTACAAATAACACAGGAAAAATCAAACCTTGGACTGAGAGTCCTGGCCAAAATCAAAACCTGCTTGAATCTAATTTACTAAAGGACAATTCAAATCCTTTAACAAAGCAAAGAGGTAAATTTGTTCTAGAAGAAAATCCTATTTCATAAAAAATCCACGTGGTTTCAAAATTTAAAACAACCTAAATTAATTTAAACGTGGACAAAACAAGTATATAAAAATTGAAATTTAATTTCAAGCACAAGGCTTCTTTTCACCTAAACCGAGGTGATTAACTATTAAGATCAAATCAGAAAACTATAAAACGGAAAATTTAAACTCTTAAAACAAAAAAAACAGCCTTCTAGAACAAAATATATAATAACGGATCCTATAACTAAATTGTGTACACAAAAATTACAATAACTCTTATTATATGACAGAGTTCCTTGATTAATGACATCAATTTAACCGAACAAAATTTTAATATAAAAATGAAATACCAAAAATGCAGCAATAAAATAAAAATTTACATGAACTTACTTCTCGGCATCAAATCAAGTAACTGAGCGCCTCACAGGGTTAAACATCGCATACATATAAAAATTCCTGCGTGCACTCGCAGCCGCATGAATCGCAAAGAAAATTCTAGAATGTTACATTGAACAAAATATACAATACTGGTGAACGCAAAATGTACAACTAAATGAATTTAATTTAAACAACTAAACAATTAAAATAATTTCAACAATCAAATCAATTCAATTAAAAAAACTTATTTACAAAATAAAATAAAATAGTGATTGTGGAAACTCTTGCGTAGCATTGATAAAGATAACTTGGGATAAATAAATATACAAATTTGAATTTTCGAAATCCGGGGTGCCAGATCACAGCAATACGTAATGCCGGTTTTCCCATATGGATAAAGATATGTAGTGACCCCCTTAAACATCAAATATATTAAAAACCGATGTAGATGTAGGTCCATTACATATACTTTCATTGCATTCGCCCACCTGTAACCATAATAAAGCGCATTAAATGTCAATTACGTTTCTATATAAATGCTTGTGATATAAGACTAGTGAATTATTTCTAGAAAATGGAATCTTGTTGTAAAAATATTGTATATATATAAGTTTTCCTGAAACATATATATATGCAGCAGAAAACATTATATCTGATATTTTAACAACAATTCCGTTGCAACACCATTGGTATATTTCTTATGAAAATTATATTTAGTTGTTACACGCTTGTTTGTGTTTAATTTTTGTTTCTGTTGTCAAGTTCAATGTTAAATTATTATTTTTCCTCATAACTGAAACTATATCTGATTATAATAGATGCTGTTGCACCACCATAAATAATGTTAGAGAATAGAATTTCAAAAACTCCAACTTTACATTATCGGTAAACATATATTTTTGTCGCTTCCAACATATATTTATTCATAGGGTAATTGAACGTTGCAAATGTTCCAACTAGTATTGAGAATAACGCAACGTCCGTTCGCGATCTTAGATTTAATAAACGCGGATTTGAGAACGAAGCGAGAAATCGAATGAACGCAATAGATCATAGATGTCGACTTTTTATATTTTACTTAGCGATTGTATTTACGGCTATGTTGGAACAACTGATC